>PVIJ01003453.1:0-134981 GCA_004024925.1 Scalopus aquaticus
ATCCATACCACTACCCTACCCTAAGAAAAACATACATTATCCTTATCTTAAGCAAAGCAGATGTACAGAAGCAAATGTAGCAGTTAGGATCTCTGGTGCCATCCCGACAGGCCGTAAATTCTCTGGTGGGCTAATTCCCCGGCCGTTAATCTTTAGGCGGGCTTTTTCCCAGGCCTATGGACGTCTTAATTGCCCTTCACCATGTGTAGATATGGATGCTCTTAAATCAAATTCTAGAGTTCCAGATTTACCGATTTCTGCAGAAAAATCGGTGATGACCTGTTTCAACCTATTTCTGTCCAGTGCAGCTATGCCCTGCACCTCTGGTCTCTCTGGGGAGATGGCATAGCCTTAGAGTTGGGGGCAAACCACACCACTTTTCTCACTAGGATGGGGGTTGGGTCAAACTCTGCTCTCTGAGGTCTGACAACTGCCCAATCTGGAGGGGCAGACACCTGTGCAGTGCTGTGGTCTGATATCTGTCCCTAATATCCCCAGCGAGTGGGCTGCTGGGAAGAGGGTGGAGTGGAGCGGCCATTTTGGGAGCCTTTAAAAGGGAGTAATGCACAAAATGGAGTAGAAAAGAACACAAGGGACCACGGAGATGGATCAGAGTGAACTGGTGGTGGGTTACCCAAGGGGAATACAAAATGTAAAAGACATAAATAACAATAAAATATATATATAAAAAATTTTTAAAAAATAAATAAAAGGGAGTAATGCAGCTGGGCTCCCTCTCTTTGTCGTTGAAGTTGCTGTGCAAGGTTAGGTAACTGGGATATCCCACTGGGCTGCCTCCCCAGGGCTGGGTGGTGACCTCAGCAGCAGCAGCAGCAGCAGCCTGCAGAGTCCCTGAATGAATTTCCCTTGGAAGGCAGCAAGTGAAGTAACACAGACAAAGGAGGAAATAAAGGTGTGATATCAGCTAGAATCTAGCTCAGCCTTACTCTGCAATAGCTCTGGGGCATGAAGGGAAGCACAGAGCTCACTTTAAGCCCTAACTGAGTTTCTGCTTTGTTCCCCAACTTCCCTTGTCCTAGCTAATTTAATATGACACCCAAAGCCAGCTAGTTAAATAGGTCTTGCAGGGACTCTTCCATGTATATGGGAGACACACATGCTATTATGAAACTTCTCTTACCAGTCTATCTGACGCTTATTTGATTGTTTGCCAGCCTAGAAGAACCAAAAGGGGGTATAGAATGATTTCCTTACATGTGACTAATAAACTGCTGTCCATCTCATATCGATACAGTGTTGGGTGCCCTGTGTCAGATCACCTCATACTATTTAGGGTGGGGATCTCTTCCTTAAGCAGGGAGTGATCAGCCCAATCAAATAACAGAAATCAATAGGACAACAGTCTTTTCTTTATTAAAGCCAGAGTAACTTTTGGGACGAGATTTAATTCATAAAAGAAGGTTAGTGTGCGACTGAGGGGAGCCTAGGGACCCTCCAAACTTGCACTCTCTAAAGGGGTCATCCTTTCGTACAAAGGCAAAGCAGACAGTGTGAACAAGCTTGAGTAGAACTGTAACAGTATAATCCCCACAGAAAGGGAAAGTTCCACATTCCCTGCCCCACTCAAGAGAGAAGAGAGGGAAGAGAAGATTTATTTTCCCAATAAATCACCCAAAATCACCCTTCCCTCATGAGTAAATGCCCAGCTAAATAGGGTCAGCCCGAAAGCTTGCCACAAGGCTAAGTCAACTTTAGCAGGGAACCGGAGGGAAGGGGTTCTGAATCAGGTCTCAGAACACTGGGACAAGAGAAGATACTGCAAGAGGGTGGTCCTCAGGAAGGGGGAGTGCCCCAGTACCCCACCCCCACCTCAGGCCAGAGGGAGCCAAGACACCTAGGACTACGAATCCCAGAATGCCATCATCACCGAAGAAAGGATACTGAGGACTGAGGGAGGAGTTAAGGAGAGGTTTTGGGACTTAAAAACCAGATCTGGGGTGTTGGAGAGACCTATTGGCCCATGGTGTGGATTGGCCAGGGTTTTTCCTGAGTAGGCGAGAAGAGTCCAGCTCAGCGAAACTGGTAGGACGTTTTCACCAATTTATTTTATCTTTTCTTTTCCCTTTTTGTAAATAAATCTTTTTATTAATTTTATTGTGTGTGTGCACCTGCATTTGAGTTTTTAAGTCTCTTTTAAGCACATAGGTGAGAACCCAGACAGGCACCCCACGGGGTTACCCTGTAACAATACTACATCAAGTAATGGCTGCCATTGTTAGCCTCCCCACGCGTCTCTCACCCACGTGTCTCTTCCAAGTGTTTCTACATGTTTCTCCTTCACATGTCTCTTTCCCAGAAACACGGGAGTGCAAGTCAGGCCATAGATGCAAGAGTTCTGCTTTTTTACCCCACATTCTTCCTGGGTCATAGAGTTTCACCTGGCCCCTTTTCCCAGTCATTAGGCCAAGGGGCTGCATGTAAATGGAGGTGAGGAATATGCTACCTCCCCCTCTCATGGAGATGCCTCTGTAACAGAAGTGTAACCTCTAAGTAGCAGTCTGCCTGCCACTCAGCCAAGCACAGAGCACTTCCTGTCTCATGTCTAACAGTACCCTCCAGAGAGACTGAATCAGGCCCAGGGGAGTCTGTGAGAACCAGCCTCCCAGTACGCAAGTGCCTGCCTCCACCTCCTCACTTGGGCAGCCCTGATGCTCCCACCTTGATGAGAATGATTCACTTTACTCAACTGCATGGCAAAGTCATGTAGAAAAGGGGGCCTAGTCTCATGTTTTTCATGATGGCTCCCTCTGCTATCACCCATTCCAATTTGAAATCTGATTGTTATTTGAGACTCTGGAAGATGTCTGGATTGCATTGACATTGGCACATTTACTTTAAACACTTGTAGTAAAAGACTAACAGGAAGATAAGCAAGGTCTTGCCAGGTTTTCCTCAGTCTTGCCTGGTCTCAGAGGTGATTCAGTCAGGAACTTGATGAGTGCCATTTAAAGCAACACAACAGGCCTATTAGCACCTAATTGCATTAACAGTCTGTTTCCCAGCATAACAAACAGTCTTGATTTAGGGAGGAGGCAAGTCTGGGGCAGCCTGGACAGGACTTCTATTTCCATTTTTCAGATGGGAGTTCCCGCAGGCCAGAGACTATTTTCTCCCTGGAAGAAGTGGTGGGAAATTCCAACTTAGGTGATTTTTAGGCAGATGGTGGAAGTGATATTTTTAGAGGCTCCAGAAATATCATTCCATTAATTACACTGTCAAGAACTTGATTACCAACGCCTGTGTTACTTGGGTCAGGGTTATTTTACATTTACACTTGAGATACTTCTTCTAAAGCTGGGCAATGTAGCTACAGAATGAAATGACTTGGTTGGTACATCTTTACCTGGAATTTTGGAAGATGAATAATTTGCTATTGTTGGGACTAAAAATTAATTATGGTCTGGTGAATTGTGTAAGAATATGGAAAAAATCGATCCATATTTTTTTAAAGATAGAAACAAATGAATAGATGAGAGGTAGATGGATAGAAAGTAATGGATGGTATAATATATGTGTGTATATATACATACATGTGTATGTGAAAGAAGTGAGATATAGCAGGTATTATATATATTATGTATCTGTGTATGTATATATGTATACATATGTATGTATGAATGTATGTGTGTATACATATATATGTATGTATACATGCGTATATATAGGAGAAAGTGAGAGAGAGAGCGCACACAACAGATAGATAGGGATGGATGGTTAAGATAAAGATAGACAGAGAGATATAGGGACAGATGGATATAGATGGAAAGAGAGAAGAGACTATCTCCCCTTGCACACTAGAGCCAGTCAATAAAAATGACTGTAAAATGAAATCACACTAAGTAATCTGCTGGAAGAATCAGTGTTATTCCATGGACTTTCAAAAATTTTATTAAAATTTTATTAACCTGTCTCACTGTCCCTATAAACACTCATGTGCAAGGCATACCCCCCTGCTGTGGGCTGAATTCTTGTGGCCCCTGCCCAAATTCATACATTGAAGTCCAATTGAGATGGAATTTGGAGGTGGGGTCTTGGGGGAGTCATTAGGTCACAAGCCTGGAGCCCCAGGATGGGATTAGTGTCCTTATAAGAAGACCAAGAAAGCTAACCCTTCCTCTCATTCGGCCCTGGGAGGATACAAGCAGAAGGGGGCAGGAAAAGGGTCTTTGCCAGAACTTGAAGATGCTAATCTCAAACTTCCAGCCTCCAAAACTGTGAGAAATCGATTTCTTCTGTTGATAAGCCACTATTTATAGCAGCCCAGGCTGGCAAAGGCATCCTTTATTTTCATAAGGCAAATAAAGAATTGGAGTTATTTTGACAAGTCCCTTAGTTCTGAAACTGTGTTTTGGTATATGCTCAGCTCTGACACTGAATTCTGTGTGAGTGTGTTTGGGGGTGGGAGGATCAGGATGTCTCATTCATACGGACATATATTCCCTGTGCCCCTTTATTAGCTCGGTTTAGTGGGAAGCTCTGGGCTTTGGAGTTGGAAAGTGGGACAAAACCTCTGGTTCTGCCACCTATTAGGAGAATTGTCTTGGAAAAGTTACTCCACCTCCCCAAATTTGCCTCACAGGGCAGGGATTATTTAAAGCGCACAGCCTGAGCAGACAGGCACATAATAACTACTAATGACCAACTTCCTCTCCTCCAATAACACCCCAGGGAGGCACAGCTAGATAAACATTTTCATTTGAAAGAATCTGACCTGAAAATGAAGAAAGCCCAGAACTGAACTTGCATCTCAGAACTCCCAACTGGGTTTGACTTGGTTGTGTTTTTTAATCTAACAAGAAATAGTACGCAAACTGAGATAACAGGGTAAAACAAAGGCAATGCGGCACAAACTCAGCCCAAACCAAAATTCAACAATTCTCTTCTGCCCTTGCTTAGTATTTTCTAAGTAGCAAAAGAGTCAGAAGCCCATTTTATTTTTCTGAAATTGAACCATTGAAAACAGCTGCATGGAATCTATAAAAATGATTGAAAGATGTGTTTGGGGCGTAAGGCATTTAATAGTTCAGGGGAGAAATTAGCATTTACGGGGGCTCTTGAAACCGACTGATGCTTGCAAGGAGTTGAAAGGTCTGCCAAGGTCATGGGAGAGACTCTACATTGTGCAGCTGGCCGGCCTGCAGGTGAGGGTGCTCACAGGGAGAACAGCACAGGAACTGCTACTGGGCTGAGAGTCACAGGACCAGGAAGTCAGCAACCAGGAAAACGGTCCAGCTCTAAGGCTCAGTGCTGAGTTTGGTATCATGGGGTGTCCAGATAGGTATTAGGGTACAAGGAGCAAACAAAAGGGATTGCACTGGACGAGTTGCAGTGGATTCTTTTAAAAATTAGAGAAATAATGAAACCACATCATCCACTGTAATAATTTCTGGGCCTTAATTCAGAGTGTTGAAACATAGGGCAAGTTATAATCAGGCAGCTTCAAGGACAGAGCAGGCAGAGACCCCTGGAGAGTTGCTTCTAAGATAAGGGCAGGATCCAAAAGGAATAAGGAATAAGAGAGGAATAAGGGAGGATCCAAAGATAAGGGCAATGAATTCCAAAGGGAACAATCAAGCACCACAGGACTAGGGACAACAGGAAATTCCAGACTCGGACACAGAGACTTAGCTCCGGGCACAGAGACCCTAAGGCATGAGTGAGACCACCAAGAACCGATGGAGCTTTAGAACAGTCAGGGAAAGAAGGGCTATATTCCCTAAGACACGACTCCACTTCGGCTTCCTTGCCCCTCCCTGGCCTGGTTCACTGGCCTGCGAGTCCCACTTTATTTCTGTTCCTTTTCTCTCTAATAAACTTTTTCTCTCTATAAACAAATGTGCCTCCTTTTGCTTGTTTTCCTGAGCGTCAGCGAAATTCCTGCTGCGGCTTCGTGTTGACAGCAACCCGTGGGGGTCTAGTGGCTGGGACTCAGCGCTGCCCCTGCAGCCTGGGGTCCACTCCTGGCTGGGAGACTAGACCTGAAAACCTGAAATTCCGGTATCAGTGTGACTTCTGTTAAATTAGCTTCCATTCTCTGCACCCAGATTCATCATCTGCAGAAAGAAGAGGTTGGTCTAGATCACTTAGTTCAGGCTGCTATACGGGAATGCCACAACCTGGGCGGATTAAACAGGGAACACTTATTTCTCACAATTCTGGAGGCCAAGAGCAAGGTGCTGACAGGGAACTCTGTGAGACTCCTCCTCCTAGCTCAGAGAAGGCTACCACCTTCTTGCTGGATCCTCACATGGTGGACAAAGACAACACTGGCCTCCCCGTACCCTGTCACCAACCCCATGACTCCATTTACACTTGATGACCTCATGAAAAGTCTCCCTGCATATATCATTGAGGAGATAAAACTTTAAAAAAAAAAGGGGGATCACAAGACTAGAACCTGACTCACACAAGGAGGTAGGCTGGAAGGAATCAGCATGACCATTAACCCAGTGATAACCCAAAATCCTTAGGTGCCAGCGCCTAAGGCTGAGCGAAAGGTGAAGATGTGGAGATTGAGCCCATTGTGGAATCTCTGGTTCCCCTTCCGGTTTTCAGTTGTTCTGGGTCAGCAACAGACAAGCCATCTGTGGGGATGAACCCCTCCCAACCGGAAGAGGACTGTATTAGGGCAGTCCCTGCACTGGCTGGGGGCAGCAGCTGGCCTGCCCACCTGTACCTATGCAGGTATCCTTTCCACCAACTCTGTCCCTCTGCAGGGCAGCAGCCTCTTGCCCGCCCGTGACCTGCACCACGCAGGGTCTTCTCTTCACAGACCTCCCTCCGCAGGGGCAGCTCGCCTCAGGGCTGCCCGCCAGCCTGCGATCGTGCAGGCCTCTCTCAGCAAAATGTCCCTTTCGGGGCAGCTCTTCCTGCCCGTTTGTGCCTGTGCAAGCGTCCCTTATTCCTCTGTCCCTTTTCCTAATAAACCTGTCCTTTAAATATAACTAAGTCTCTGTCTCCTGGAGAGACTAGCCGCGTGCCGCTGAAGGGGGACTCTGGCGAAACCTTCCCCAGAGTGAACCCAAGAACCCCGCTCTCAAACCCATCAACCCCCAAAATGACATCACCATCGCACTAGGGATCAGGACTTTAACTCTGGGTCTGGATATGGACACAGTTCATAGCAATTACCTCTTTGTTCTCTTTTGCTTTAATGTTTCATATGAAAGTTTCCCACTGGCCACCAAATTGAATTCAAACCATCCATCCAACTTTCAAGACCTTCCATGACTGGGGAGCACCCAAGGTAGCAGATTTGCTTGTCCCCTCCCTGCAGAGCAGTCTCTGGTCTGTGCTTCCACGAAGCTGCACTAATCCATCACCAAATCAGTCTCCTCTCTGGGTTGCATCAAATCTGCTCCATGGACTCAAGGACGAGCCATTTACTGAGTCCCATCCTTCCAATCCCGGACGTTCTCACAGAAAAGAACAATGTCAATATAAAGTTTTCCCCTAGTGTCATGTAGAGGAGATTTTAGGATTTGCATGGAACAGGATTTTAAAAAAGAAGTTGTTGTTGTTGTGATTTCATCTAGTCTTAGTTCATGTAAATGCCAGTTCAGAAAATGGAAATTAAATGTAATATGTACAAATCTTGTCCCAGAGCTACTGTTATTAATCCACAAAATCAAAGATTAACAGTATAGGAAAAGACAAAGGACATCAATTTAAGGTAAATTACAGTTGAATATATATAGGATCACACTTTATATCTTTACAAATACCAAGCGAATTCGCTGATATTTGTGGTAATATAAGAAAGCCACAGTATTAAAGATTTGCCATTTATTGTAACATTTTGCTAAAAACCATTCATAGGTCTCCACACTTGGATTCAGTATTAAATATTTATTCAAACAAAATTCCAGTTTGGGTTTGTTCCCCTGGACTTGATGTATGGTAATCTTTTGAGAAGTTTTGAAGATGAAGGCAGTAAAAGACATTCTTGCTTCTGATAATTGTCCATGATAAGTCACCATTGCTCTTACAGATACACGGCATAATATAATTTAAAGAAACATCTGTAATGATTATCTGAAATTACATCCTAAGAGCAATAATCTAAAAGCATAAAGTGTTTCTGATGTGCCTTTGTTACAGCACCCTGGGAGTGTCTGATAAGGTGTCTGCTGATAATGTGGGCTAAGCAGAAGGCATAAGCAGACAATTTATAAGTGAGAAAATGGAACCTTTGGAAAAATTTCAACATCATAAAATATCACACAGTACTATTTTTCCACTATCCAGATGATTTTAAACATAGTAAAAGAGATCAAAAGAGATAAGAGAAAAGCACCTTCAGGAGTGAGATCATTTCAGCTCCTTGGAAGGTGGAGGGATGTGTATTCTGTACAGCAGGCTCTGCCCACCCCTCTATGCGCTAGCATGCTCTGCCCTGGGGCAGAAAGGAACAGACTGCATAGAGGAGCTCTGGCTTCCTCACGGAGGCACAGCAGGACATCAATGAACAGGGCTTGATAGTGCTGTGTTTCTTGCCCAAGACTAGATTCACTACAGGCTGATCTTTTTCTGCAGCTATGAGTCTTGCTGGTTTTGGTGATTGTTCCTTTTCTTTACCTCTTCAGATTAAGGGCTGGCACAGTGCTCTCACTGTTTTTAGCACTGGAGAGCTTCTCTATCCCTTTCTGGTTTCCCTTATTTTGGCCACACCTTCCAAATGATCTCTGCATTAAGTCCTTTCCCAGCATCCCTTTCCAGTTTGCCATCCATCTCTTGCCAGGACCCTGAAATATGTGGCGCATCTCCAAATCATTCAGGACTCTAACCAAATAAGGGTGTTTTTATCACAATCACTTCCCTTCCTCTTCCTTCTGCAGCAGATATCTGTTGCTTTTGCTTCTCCAGATCCATTCCATTTTTTCCTTGCACAGCAGCCTAATTTTCAACCAGAGGCCACTTCTCCTCACCTCTCGGTGCATATGGCTTGGACGAGGCTGTCTCAGTCCCAACAGAGGGCTGACCATATGATCTAAGTCAGTCCAATTAGGTGTAATCTCAGGGCTTCTGCTGGAACTTTGGGAGCACAGAGGCCTTATTCAAGGCAACAAACAACTGAAAGAGGAAACATAAGCTGGGGACTGTCAGGCTAAAGAAGATGGTTTTCCTGAGTTATACTAATGAAGGGGGAATGATGTAAAGAAATAGAGAAGTAGGACGAATATCATTATTTGATCCCAGGATACCACTATGGCTGAAGCTTGTCCATGGACAAGGTTGGCATTAAAAATAGTACCTCCTTATTTTTGCTAAAGATCAGTTGAGTTTTCTGTCACTTGCAACGGAAAGATTTCTGACTGATAGACATTCCTAATAAAAACACCTATGAACTATAAGGAAACCAAATAGGAGAGAGACACTCAGCAGATTGGGGGTGGGGGGGAGGGAGGGGAGGGTAAGGGCACAAAATGGAGTAGAAAAGAACACAAGGGACCACGGAGATGGATCACGGGTGAATTGGTGGTGGGTTACCCAAGGGGAATACAAAATGTAAAAGACATAAATAACAATAAAAATATATACATTAAAAAATAAAAACACCTATGAGAGATCATGACTTATAAAATGGTATTATGCAGATTTGCTGTGTTAATTTTCATCAAGAACTCCAATGCATAAGGTCACAAGAGGCTACCTGTAGCTTGTGTTTGTTATGATTTTGGTGCTTTCACCACTGGTATATCTCCTTGAGTCCCTTGAAATCTGCAAAAAAAGGGACTATACCAAACCCAGGAACCCATTTTATGTTGAACTCTGTGGCTGAGACCCACACATGAACTGTTGCAAACAAAGAACAATGGTGGAAAACAGCCGAATGCTGTGTTCCAGTATTACTTCCAAGTGCCCTTTGACTGGGCATTCTCAGATGACAAGGTCCACTGGCAGGAAAGCTGTTGTAGCTCCCATCATTATTCCCATTTACTGCCTATTAGAATGTGAGTCACTGAAAGGTCATCCTGTCCCAAAAGTCCAGTGTTTCTGAGTGCTCAAGGTCAAGCTCATGGGACAGTAATCAGGTGTAGGGACAAGGAGAAAGTCTCAATCTTTTGAAATGAAGAGAATAGTTAACTCCCAGGAGCTCCCTACAAAGTGAGTTTTACTATCTTCAACAAATCACATAACTCGGGGAAAGAAATCAAAGAATGCTGTCCGCAGCAGCTATCCTCCCAGAGGAGGGAAAGTCTGTCTTTATTCACCTTTATGCACCCCTCCTTATCTGGACTAGCACTGTGCCTTACACAAACTCAGTGCTTCTGAATGATGACATTCAGGAACTGCTGGCTTCAGAATACACATACGATATAATAACACGAAGAGTCAGCACACAGTAGTTGCTCAAAAATCCCCTGCTGTTATTATTATTGCTATTATGTGTAAATGTGTCTGTTATAAAAACAAGTTCATCAAAATCCACACAAACAACGTCAACTACTTTACCTCCCAAGGCATCAGCTCTGTTGAGAATCTGAATTATTTCCCTCTCTTTCATATGTAGACGTGAAAGCCAAACTACCCATCCCAACCACACCCATTCATCCATTCAACTTTTAGCTGACCACCTGCATTTTGCCATGTCTTGGACTCTATGTAGGGGGATCAAACTTGAATAAGGCAAAGCCCTTGTATGATCCAAAGGCAAGCAGGTTAGAGACAGACAAGAACGTATACAGACTACAGGACAGACTCAGTCTATGGAATGAGGTTACTGACTTCAGTGGTTGAGATAAGTCTCTGGGGAAACCCTGGGGGAGATGACTCTCCCCAGGGAATGTTCCCTTACCTTTTCTGCGAGCCAGCCCAGATGCCTGACCTCTCGACTCCCAGCAAGGCCTGTCTTCCCCAGCTGCTCTCTGACCTCAGTAATCACCCGGGTCAGCAGGTCACTAACATTGGAGTGGATGGCGCAGAACCAGGCCTGGGCAGTGGCCGAGTCCTTGCTCCTTAGGATCACTGTGTGCTTAGCATCTGGAGAGTGGATTTCAAGATGCCTAAAGAAGCAAAGAGAGCAGGGTTAGAAGGTTCGTGGGAGATGATGCTTTGTCAAGTCTTGGGTTACAAAGGTGAACTATATTCTTTTTTTTTTTAATATAATAGATATTTATTTTTGTTATTCATATCTTTTACATTATTGTGTGTTCCCCATAAGTTACCCACCACCTGTTTACCCGTGGAGCCATCACTATAGTGAACTATATTCTTAACTCTTTCAGATTTCGTCAGCTTCGCGTGTTTACCTTAATCATCCCATCATTCATTCCCTTCTACATTCACAAATATGAGTGCCCAGGGATAAGTAGAGGTGCTGAGGGCACAACTACACAACCACCAAACTCCCTCAAGATACACAACAATCTCATCACCACAAAGCTCTCTCCACTGATAGTTACAATGCTCCCTCCCCACCACCATCCCAACTTCCAGGCACATTAACCTGTTCTCCATGTGTATGATTTTTAGACAGATATTGTCTATTGCAGGGAGAAAATAAAAATAATATTTACTCATTCATGTATATATGCAAATACATATCACTTATTTATTCATGTTTGTGGTAGAAAGATATAGGGGACCCACGATCTTCTACACCTGTCTGAAATCTCTTATTCATCATCAACAAATATGCTCAATAATATTCTGAGTTTCAAATATAGCTTCTGAGTTTCAAAAATAACAACTTTGCAGATCACCTGGAAATCAAAAGTCCCAATGTAACCTGGCCTCATTTACACTTGAAACTATCCTTTTGAGTAAACTTTTTAACCATAAGCTTAAATTGTAGAAAAGGAATGATTTAGAAAGTGGAAATCTCTAGGGTAGTTTTAACAATGATTAGCATTATTTTTGGTAAGAAAATTGCAAAACAAGACTTCTCTCTAAGACTCTAAAGATTTTACATGTTGAAATAAGGAATTATTTAGGTGACATCTGTCCTCACCCAGAGGTGAAAAAAAAAGCTTCCTGCCTCTTAGGCACTTTTTAAAGAAAGGGGCAGTAAATCTAGGGTGAGTTTTCCTTCCCTCCCAAAGTTCTTATTTTCACAAAGGTGCACAGTCCAATGCAAACTAGAATTCTCAAAAGCACTAATCAGAGCTCAATTTGCATTTCAAATTATTCTATCAATATCTATCATTCCAGGAATTTAAAATGCTCAAATATTTCATTTATCAGATCTCCTTTTGAAGAAATGACAGCTTGGGAGATGGCCACTTCTTGGTCTCTCTCTCTCTCTCTCTCTCTCTCTCTCTCACACACACACACACACACACACACACACACACACACAAACACACACACACGTACACACACACTGGCACACTGCACACATGTAAATACCATATAAGGAAAGAAGAAAAAACATTTTCTTTACTGCATCGCCAGCGTACCCCTCAGAAGAAAGCTGACTTATACACTGAGGTACAGGCTAGCAATCTAGAGGCCCATTTCTCCCAAGTTTTGATAGCATTTATCATTATTAATTTTAAGTAAACTTTCAAAATATAATATAAATATAGCAAAATGCATAAATTTTAGCATATACTGCAAATATAAGTTTGCAAAGGGAACACATTCATGTAACCACCACTTAGATTAAGAAGGCTATAGGGAGGAGGTCTCAAAGTTTTCCCCCGCGTGGACCTCTAGAGCTGTTTGAGTATCCTTATCACTTGGTAGCTGGTTTCCGCCAAAGAGCAAGAAGGAACTATTATTCTTCTTTACGACCTGCTCTCCGAAGTTAGATCTTCATTTCTGATTCATTCTTTTAGTTAGAAGTGTGGGATTAAATCATATGGAGAAGAATTAGGATTCACTTCTTGAAAAGCAGAGGATCAAATAATTTCTTGACATATGTTAAAACCACCACAGGGAGGTTTTGGAAAGAGCCACATTTTGTAGGGAAAATTTGAGGACTGTGAGTTAGTGGCCTATAAAGAAATCATAGATGTGGGTGAAGAGGGAGAGAGTAATCCCTTTTATCTAAACTGTATTTCTGGATTATCAAATGAGACAAATTGTGAGCTCAAGATGTGGGAAGGGGGCTAATGAGAAAAGGAGCGAAGAGAAAGAGACCCCATTGACAGCAACATGAAAACACCAAAAAGTAATGATGGGGTAAAGATCGTTGGCTAGTCTGGCACAGAAAAGGTGTCAATTATTTGTCCAATGAATAAATGAAAATGTTAAATAATCTACACAGACTTCCCCTTCATCCCAATAAAAACCGAAGAGGGAGAAAAAAGAGGGGTATAAGCTTCCTCTTTTACAAGCTCTACCATCTAAGTATCTGATAGTCCTGAAGTCTCAATAACTTCCTGACAAATCCAAATGGTGATATCTACGTGTCTATTACCTATCCATCTCTTAGCACAAACCTCAGTATATGTACTTTGACCAAATGTATCATTTAATATCATTTTACCAGTAAATTGTATGTACACATGTATGTTCTAAAGAATAAAGAGATAAGAGAGAGAAAGAAGGGCCTCCCTGGTAGTACAAGCTATTAAGTTTCACCCTATGAAGCTATCAGCAGCCACTGCAGCACAAGTTCAATCCCCGGCTAGGGAGCTTCCCACATGGCACAGCAGACCTCTCCTGCCTCACCCGCTGCTCCCCTCAGCAGTGTATTTCAGTAGATCTGCCTGTTCTGCTCCCCACTGTCTCTCTCCCCCAAAACACATCTCTGGCCTATACCCCAGCTCTTGTATGCATAAATAAATAAATCTTTAAAAAAAAAAAGAGAGCGAGAGAAAGAAAACTCCATTCCTGGGCTGACTGTACAGTGGTTCTTTGAACAACCCACCTCTCACCAACTTAAAGAATATATTGATCAGAAGGTAGCTGCTAAGCACATGGGCTTTGGGTTCAGACTGGCCCTCAAGTTTATTGACTGTGAGGTAGTAGGCAAGTCACTTAACTTCCCTAAGTTACAATTATCTGCAAAATGGTTCAATATACTTTTATAGGGTAGTAAATCTGTCACCCTAAAATTTGTCTTTTTGGCAAAAGCCTATTTCATGGGAAGGGTTCTGAAGTCTGGAGGTTGCTTTTGATGTAGATCTCCCTGTAAGGGCCTCTCTCTGGAAGACCTACTTTCCTTATCTGTTTTCAAAAGAGAAGGCAGAACTTAATATGCACACTTTTTGTTTGCTGTGTTTTCTGCATAAATTCCCTAACTGACCCTCACTCTACCATCCACAACCTCTTCTACTTTAGCTAAGTTAGTTACAATGATGTCAAAAGCCAGTGGACAAGTTGTTCAGTCATGCTGGTCTCCCCCATGTATACAGGAAGTAGACATGTGATTATTAAACTTCTTTTTGGCCTTTTCTCTTATTAATCTAACTGGTGCTTGTTTGCCAGCCTAGAAAAACCCAGAGGACAATGGTGTGATATCCTTTGCACTCAACACTGGCCTCTCAAAATTACTGGAAAGACTGATGGAATAGATACCAGAGGGCAACGCAGATCTTGATCAATGTAGGTTTACACTCTAGTTTACAATGAATCTTCTTCCCAATCTTGAAACCAGCATATTGGTAGTGGTCCAATAAGGCAAGAGAGACCCCCTAATTGGGCTCTTTTTAGAGGATTTGTACTTGTAGGAAAATGCAAGCCCCAGGGAAAACTAACAAGTCACACAAGGACTATTTCTAACATCCTGGAATGAAAAAATAACTTTGGAGCAAGATGCATGAGTCTATTGAGAAGTCCTGGGAGATTTGAGGGACATCTGCTAGTGTAAGGCCCCTTATCCCATCTGCAAATCTGTTCTACCTAAAACAAACTACTTGAGTCTCATGTTCAGGAACACAATTTGACATGAGTTGGGACAATAACTAGAGCTGCAATCATCTGTTGAAGTCCCTCTACTTTCTCAGATGTCCGAGCTAACCAGAGACTACAGGGGTGAAATAAGGTGGGAGATGGTTTCATGTTTTTGAAGCATTTTGTTGATACATTTCCTCAAAGAATCACTTTGTTCGGTCAAATATCTCATATAACCCATTCTTTTTAAATAGCAGTAATAACAACTTTGTAATTTGCAAACATATGGGAGGAAAAAATCAGGAAGAGGGGAGAGAAGAGGAAGGAGAGGAAGAAAAGGGAAATAAAAACTCAGGGTGGAAAAATAACTAAGAGTTCTGTGAACACGCCTCTGTGGCTGGGTGGTTGAAGTTATTAACACAAGGAGCCAAATGTGTGATACAATGGAAGTGGAAAAACTCCAGGCAGAGCAGTAAGAGCAGTATCAGTAATCAAAATGATTCATATAAATGTCTGCAAATGTGATCAATACTCAGGGGGAAATATACAGGTGGGCTGAACTAGGAAGGAAATTGAGTGGCAGGAGGAAAAAATGAGAAGGGAGAATCCACTGTATAACTTTGAATCTGCTGAATTTTCTTCCACATGCACCCATTGGGTATTCATGGTATTTGAGGGGAAGTGAAGGAAGAAGAAGAGGAAGAACAGCAGGATTAGCCAGGTGGTTAAAGCAACTCTAAGCTCTGCCATTTATTAACTATACTCTCTTTCGGGCATCTGAGGTTCTGTCTGTCCAGTTCCATTCCTCCCTTTTCTGAGGCTGTTTTATCCCCATTCCCAGCCCAAGTGGTTTGAGTGCCTGATAGGGTTATGGGCATGATTACATTTGGGTCAAGGAGATCCAGAATCAGGGTTACTGCAGGAGTTACTGTTAAGGAGACTTCTTCTTCATTGTGTATATTGAGGGGTCAGATATAATCATAGATGACTCATGGCCATCTAGCCATCAAGGGAGGAGAGTCTAAGTGTAAATGAAGCCAACCCAGAGGAAAACGGAGCAGAGACCTTGATTCAGTTGTACCCAACACACAGAATGTCCTTGAACTTTTCTTCTATGTTCCCCTTTTTGCGTAAGCCAGTTTGAACTGGGTTGTTGCCAATTACAACTGAAAGTCCTGACTCATACCCTGATCACAAATAGGTCACTTAATTTCTATGAGCCTCGAGTTTCTTTATCCCCATCAAATAGAAATGATGATGATGACAATGAAAGTGATGATGATTATAATGAAGGTGATAATATTAACTTTCACAAGGTTACTAGAGTCAAATGAAATAATAATTTTGACAGTACTTTGTGACTTGTAAATTTTGATGTCAGTAGTTATCATTTATGCTTTTGGCCTCTAAAGAATCTTTTAGCTCAGTAACTAAGAAAAGGAGGTATATTAGTGAGGTTCATGCTACTGTATTATCTGTACATATGGACACAGGTAGATCAGTTAGCTCTCACTTAGCTACACTTTTGTAGAGAGACAAGGCATGCATATTGAAACAAAAAACCCCAGTAAAGTGCTTGGGTCACAACAAAGAATTAGACACATGCAGTGATTTTTTTTTTCCAAGCACACAAAGCTAGGCTTTGACTATGTGTGCATTCCAGAACTCTTATAAAGTTTTTACATGTGTTGGGTGCCATGGAGGCTGTACAGCACATGGCCCCAGTCCCCCCAAAAGCTCATTGTGTCTGTATAGTAGGTTGAATAGTATCCATGCCCCCAAATTCCTGTCTACCTCAAACCTCAGAATGTCACTAATTTGGAAATCGATTCTTTGCAGGTATAATCAAGGTAAGGCTGGAGATGAGATATCCTTATCTCACTGATCTGCCCATGGGACTAGGTGGATCCTAAAGTCAATGAGACAAAAAAGACACAGGAGACACTAACAGGCAGTGTGAAGGTGGAGGCTGAGTTTGGAGTGATGGATCCACAGGCCAGAAGGAATATCAAGGATCCGCCAGCCAGAAAGACCCAGAAGCTAGGAGAAAGGCATGGAATGTTCTCTCCCTGGTGGTTTCTGGAAGGAATCTACTCCACCAAACAACCTGATTTCATACTTCTGGCTTCCCAAAGTGACAGAGAATAATTTTCCATCACTTGAAGCTTCCCAGCTTATGTGGTTTGGCTATGGCAGTCCTAGCACACAAATTCACGCATTAACTACCTTCCTGTGCAGCACAGCTGCATGGGGACTGCATGGATGCTTAAAATCTATGAATCTTAAAACAACTTGTATGATGATGACCACTGAGAACCCTGGTGAACATGCATTTATTTCTACATACATTGCAGCCAAAAAGTCTTCTAGGTATAATAAAAATCTTATATCCACCAACATGCAATTCTATAAACCAGAAAGAAAGGGGGGTCTTCTGAATGAGGGGCATACCTGAAGCACCAGGAAGCACATTGGTCCATAGGAGGCTGAGCCTCAGTAAAACAAGAGTACCTTCCACTACTTCTTGGCATCAAAAAAAAAAAAAAAATCTAGACAACTTCTTGCTAGCTGATGAGTCCTACATTTCTGGAACAGGGAAAGAGGAGGGAGGAGGGAGTAAAGGAGCAATAAAGTCAGGATGGCTGATTGGAGCTATTTTCAGCAGGCCAGTCTTTTATAACTCCTATTTTGTTTCCCGGTTGAACTGACCAGTGCTTGATGAATTGTGTTTATCTGTAGTTCAGCGATAAAGTTCTCTTTTAATTCCCTGCTGAATAGAAATATTTAGGGCAATGCCACAGCTGTGTTTATTCTCACACTCCACCACAGTTATGTAAATACTGCCTATGGAACTATTTCTGATAAAGGCCCATACCCACCCCGAGGAATTAGACACTCACTCGTGATGTCTGCCAAGATGAGCCGTTCGATCCAGCGTGGCACAGCTCATGAATGATATCACAGCTTCTCAGAGATCATTTGGCAAACCCCACAATAAAAGAGTCATTTTCTTCCCCTCTCACTCTCTCAAAGGCTCCCACTGAACCAAATCATATTTCCCGGCATCCTCTACTCCCCCAGTAAGGAAACGCAAGGCGAACTCATAAAACCCGCAACCAGGCTGCACGGGTTTCCAGAGGCTTCCCCTCAATGGAGCCTGGAGAGAGCAGGAGGGAGTCAGGGAGATGGGCCTGTGGGCTGATGACAAGCACCGGGAGACGAGGCAACTCAGATCACGTGGTCGCGGAAGTGCCTTCCAGTTCACAGACCTGTGCACCCTCTGGTTGATAATAATTTTCAGCAGTTGCTATCTTTAAATAGTGGAATTCTGAGTTTTTTCTATCGTTTCCAATTTTTTTGCGACACCATCAGAAAAATAATAGAACAAGTTCAAGAAAATGAATTTTTACACATCTTTTGCGATAATGTCATTAATAAACAGTGCACTTAGACATAGGCTTATGTGAGAAAGAAAACACTAAAGAAAAAAATAGATTAAAAAATTTCCATATTGATGTAACCGAAAGACTTTAGAGAGATGAAAAAATAGGCAGTGTCAGGATTCACGAGGCAGAGAACTTGTCCCATGGAAATAACTCCAACACCAACAAGTACACCATTCTCATTTTATCTTCACCACCATCATACAAGGTGGATATTTATGGGTTCACTTCACATTTGAGGAAATGGCACCTCAGCAGGCCAGGCCCAGTCTTCCAGTCAGGAAGAGGCAAAGCTGGAACTAGAACCCAATTTCACTGGACTCCAAAGCCTGTGTATTAATCATTACCTTCCATTTAGTAGAGTGTGAAGTGTGATTTGATGCTTAAGAGAGTAGGGAATAGTTCTCATCTTGGTTGCTGCTCAATATCTTTGAAAGACCCTCCCTGGGTATTTGGAGTGTTTTCCAAATTACAAGTTGCAATTCCTGAGGTAAAAGCTGAATTCAAGTTCCCAGCTTTCCTTGCTGCTGGGCCATAGAGTGACTCACAAGATGGCAGCTCTGAAAGAGGCAATGAGAGGAAGCAGACATGTATGGAATCTGTCTTTTGGCAAGTATAGTGCTGGAGGCATCCAGCTGTGAATGGAAGCAGTGGCAGGGCATGGCCAGTCCTAAGCTGTCCATGATGCAGGCCGTGGGTTGGTTGGTAAGTAGTGGCAACAGTGATAGTTCTTCTAGAACAGCTTCCACATGTGGTTGGGAGTTGATCTTCTTAGTATGACTCCCTGAAACCTTTGGAAAATATGTGAGCACCCTAATACCCATAGCCAGACTTGCTTCTGTTGTCTGAAAAAACAATCCCCAGCTAAGCTCCCAGTTGCCATGGAGGGAGCTAATGAGAACGCCTAAAGAATGTGTCAGGTGTGAGCAGTTAATGGAAAAGAAACCTGAAAAGATGTTCTGCTGTTTTTCAAAATATATCACATTCAAAAACAGGTCATACGTGATTCATATCCTGCTAAGCTCTAAGGGATCTGACGGTATCTCTTATGTTGGCTAGGTTTCAGTTTTTAGTCACACATAAATTTACAAAATAAAGAATTTTAGCACTTGACCCTTCCACTGATATTGCTATCAAAGTTTTAGAACAGTCAACTATCAAATAAGAGAAAACATTTTGTTTTTCTTTTACATATTTCATTGGTACCTCACAAAATCCTGTGTCTTGATCTTGCTCAACTGACTTGTTTTTTTTAAGTGACCTAAATATACAAGTTACTATGCAGGTCAAATCTGTATATATTTGTCTTTAGAATCTTAGTACCATACACCGACAAATAAACAATCCACTCCACAGCCTAATCCAGAGCATAGCATTTGGGGTCTGAAGATCTATTTTTTGCTTCTTCTGTATTTAGATTATTTTGAGCTAGTTACCGATATAGCAAATAAAAATAAAGGATGCCCAGTGAAATTTGAGCTTCAAATAAACAACGAATAATTTTTAGTGAATGTATATTCCATGTAACATCTAGTGGCAGGCATGATATAAAGTACATGAGTTTAAAAAAGTGTGGAAAATAAAAGTGAAGAACTTCACGATGGAGTGGTTATGATGGTGTAAGGAGGGTCATGTTTCTGGCCACACATTGAATGATTGATCGTGCCATTTACCAAGACAAAAAACTGAAGTTGTTGCAAAAATATGGGTGGATCCAGACAGTATTTTGCTTAGTGAAATAAGTCCTAGGGATAAAAACAAAAATACCCTATGATTTCACTTATGGGGCATACACAAAGAAACAAAACAAAGAATGAACAAAATAAAACAACTTTTAGAGGATAAGACCAAATTAGTGGTGATCAGAAGAGGAGGGGAATGCATAAATTGAATAAAAGGCATCAGTTGCTTAGAGAAAGATAGACTATTGGGCTTACAGTGGTGAATGCACAGTGTATATGCAGATGTTGATTTATAATGATGCTCATATAAAATTTATAAAATGTTATAATGCAATGTTGCGTCAATAAAAAATTTAAAAATTTGAAACTCGCTCAGTTTGGTGAGAAACAGTATGAGTTTGGGGTAAATATCTCTATCTTCATTTAGGTTCCAACTACAACCTCACACTTGAAGTATATATAAATGCCAGTCACTGCCCAAGTATCTGCTTAGTCTATGATAGTTTCATTTTAACAGCATCAATATTCTCCCAAAATTCCAGGTTGGCTGCCTCTTGTTCTCCAGGGATTCATTTGATTCCCAAGTTTTATCAGTTTTATCCTGGTGGTATCTTCTTTTCAGGAGAGCTAGCTAGACTATAAATCACCAATTGTTCTGTGTGGAGCTGGGCAATCACTTATCTAGGATGGGATATAAGGTTTACTTTGGAGGGCAACATTGATCAGATGATAGATGTTGCCTGAAATGAAGTCTTGAAAAGGCATCTGAGGTCTCATTCTAAACTGAACCTGGAAAAGTGTCCTAAGCACTTATTGATGTCTGCCTGTGCAGGGGAGTAAGAACTGGCAGCACTCACACTATTTGACATTTCTAGAAAGCATTTTTGACATGTAGCTCTCCAGAAATAGTCCACTTCCGCTTCTCCTGATTGCCCGATCCTTGGAAGTTCTGGATCTCTTGACCATCTGATAATTTCTCTTTCAGGGTGTATTCTTTTATAGTTTATTTCCCTCACTAGACTATAAATTCCTTGAGGGCACAATATATACCAGAATTGCCCAAATAACACCTCCATTGCCTGACCACATAGAAAGGGGTAATTCCATAAGTATTTGCTGCATTAAGTGCATGGATAACTGCATCTACTACTAAAAGCTTGTACCATTCTGTGATGGCTCCCTTTCTAGTCCCAGTTCTATAATTGCCTTTCTTTATATTTTTGTTTTGCCCTTACTGCAACATAACCCTTTCGGTCTTAAATAGTGGAACATAATTCTACTGTATAAAGTACTTCAGTTCTGTGTGACATATTTAGCCTGTTAATAAAGTCAAACTTGGTTTAATATGCCATGAGAAGGCTAGTTTCCATGGATAATGTGCAACATCAGTAAATTCACAAAAGCTAATTTTATTTTACAATGCTTATCAATGTGTCATCTGTGATTTTCTTGAGCTAAAATAATGTGTGACATTGTGAGCCTTACCCAGATTAGAGATAGAAGCAGGCAGCCTTGCAAATGTGCAAAGGAGGGTAAAAAGTTGACACAAAATTAAAGCAAGTAGGAGCATTAATTCAAAAATCTTTATACCTGAGAGAGAAGAGCAGTGGGGATGCCACTGAATTCACTGAATGTCAGTGTTGTGTAAAATAATAAGATTTCTGTCTGATTCATTCACAAAATTAAAGATGCTTTTTATTTCATAAATTTATCAATTTTTTTTCAAGTTTATAGAACCTACTAGACAAGACACTGGGCACAATGAGGAGGAAACTCAACACAGATTCGTTCCTGTAATCAAAAGAATCCACTCTAAGCAAGCTTGGACAAGGACTTACTTTCTTAAGTTTTTAGATAACAGAGAAATTCCTAGCATGAGAGAATAATTTCTATCTGTTTTAAAAGAAGAGAATCTTTTTTATTAAATTCTCAGTGAAACACTTAAGCAATAATTTGGCTCATGAAGTTGGCAGCTACTTCCACATAATAATAGTACTTCACCAGTGCCCTCCCTAATCCATTCAGTTTTTTTTTTTTAATAATTTTTTTTCTGAGGTAACTTTATAACATTCAGGCATGGAGCATTATAACTCCATATCTGTATATATGACATCGTGATCACCAGCTAATGTCTAGTTTCCATCCATCACTAGACAATGGATCTCCCCACTCTTTACCTAGTTCCCTACTCCCAACTCCCCTTTTCCTTCTCATCAGCATTGATTTGTTCTCTGGATCTAAGAGTTTGTTTTTGGTTGTCTGGGTTTGTTCCTTTGCTTTATATTTCTTTATATTTCTACTCTTAACCTTTCAAGGAAGGAGAAGATGAAAAGCGAGGAGATAAAGACAGAAGTAGAGTGTCTCTAGGGCCTCTATGTAAGTAAAGAGGTGAGCAGAGGAAGGGAGTGCATTAGGTCCTTAACACCCAGGAAACCTTGACAAATTATTAGTAACTACCATCCTGCAGAGAAGAGGACCCTGGAGAACGGAGAAGGGCAGTCATGAATTGGAAGTACTAAGAAATCCTACAGCAGGAAAGGACTAAAGTTGCCAGGTAATGTGGGTTTGAGAACTGGGAAGGATCAGGAACTATTTTAGTCCACATGGGATAACTAGATTTAGAGAAAAAGCAGAAACCAAAATGATTCTAGTAAAAGGTATGAACAAATGAATGATTAAAGCAAAATCAGCAATGTTGAATGTTTAGGGGTCATTTAATTCAAGCATTCATTTCAAAGGTGAAAAATCTAGCCTCTGGAGAGAAGCGGGTAAGTCAAAATCATACTTAGGGGAAGTGATATCATTGAGTCTAGAATCCAGAGTTAACCAATTTTATCCACATTCAGAAAGTGGGGAGAGTAAAGAATTCATGGTGTGCTGAATTTGGGGCCAATAGCTCCTGCTGTATTGAAAGGCCCACTATAATACTTGGTAGATATTTTACTGTCAGGGTATTTATGGAAATGACAGCTTCATAATTATTTTCCCTGTGAAGCTTTGCTCAAAGACACTTTCACCTCTTTTGTAGATAGCAATAATCATTTTCATTACCTGAAGGATTTAAAACAAGCACAAACAAATAAATCAGCTGACCTACAAAATTGCTATTTTTAAAGAACCTATATCTAAACTATCTAGACAAGTTTTAAATTGTCATGCAATTCTGTTGCAAGAGAGAGCGAAAATCAGAATAATGCAAATGCTCATCCCAAGTTTCAAAAGGTCATGCTACATGAAATTCAATCTTCCTCATTCGTATAATAAATGCCAAGCTGCCAAGCAATTTGGGAGGACAGTTGGTCTCTGTGGAACAGCAAAGCTGTGGGGTTATATGTGTTTAATTTTGTTTTGACTTCATTAGTTTTTTGCTTGTTTAAAGAAAAAAATGTGTTCAAATAGAGCAGCAAAATTATTAGCAATGAAAGAAATGAACTCAAAGCTTTCTACTTGCTCACATGAAGGAGCATAGTGGGGTTAGGGTGGAGGCAGCAGGCAGAAGAGGGGAGAGGAGAAGGTTGTGACTTAAGTGGGCGCTGCCAGGGAGATTTGAGTTCCTGGGCTGGCCAGATGCCTACCTCTGTCGTGCCCTCTTCTAAGCTTTTATTCCTTCTAGATGTGTGAGTCAACTGACCAAACTTTATTCCAACATTGCACGTTTGGGCAATCTGCATGATGCTGTTTACTGATTAGCCTGAACTGCTTATACCAAGACTTTAAATATCCCCTCCAAAAAGAGAAGCTGACGGAAACCAGATTTGGGATGGGTCAAGTACAGTTTACTTTGGTTGCCTTGACTCATTCATTCAGAAGTATATACCCTATGCCTGATCTTTGCCAGGGGGTGTGCTAGGTGAAAAGGACATGGAGTCCAATGTCATGGCCACGGTTTTCCAGGAGCTTAGTGTCCACAGCAGGTGAAGTGGGAAGGGTGTGGCACGAAAAGACCCCACTGACTGCCCTCCAAGGCAGGGCAGCCCAGCGGTAGGGGTGTCATTAATGGAGACCTTTGTTCTTGGTCCATGTGCAGGCTCAGAGCTGAGCATCCTTGACCAAAGAACTCAACCTCTCTGGGCCTCAGTTTCCTCACTTCCAAATGAGAGTGAATTAAGGAAATACAATGCCTGGCACAGTGATGATACTAAAGTTTACTTTTGAAGGAAGAGGATAAGTTGGCTACACCAAAAAGAGGAGTGGCTGCGGAGAGAGTATTCTAAAGAGAGGCAGCCTGCTCAAAAGGCAGAGGTGCGAAAGCACCTGGCACATTATGGAAACGGTGTGTACTTCTCTAATTAATGGCTGAGACAAAGCACTGGGCAAAGGCAGGCAAGGAAGTGAAGGTGGAAATAGGGAAGAGAGCCTGAAGAGGATACACCAACAGAATTTGATTTCGGCAAGTAACACAATCGAGCTTGCATTTTTGTGATTTCATGCTGGGACAATGGGATAAAGGGGAGAGAGAATGCTAGATACCTCTGCAGCAACAGAGGTGGCCGCGGGAGCAATGCCAAGGAGAGAACGCTTTAGGTATGAAAGAGTAGACAACAGCAGAGTAAGAAGAGGTTCTGCTGGAACCATTTGATTTCTGAATTAATGCATATATCTTTGGGAGATTATGTTCACCAAATATTAAATTCAAGTAGTACCCATGCTCGGATACAAGAATCTGTTAAAGCATGGCGACAGGGAGATACAAACATAACTTGGAGATAACCAGGTCATTTATAGTCCAGTCAGGGGGATGGTAGCAAAATAATTATAATGCATGTAGAACAGCCCTGGCATCAAAGAAACACAGCGTACCTGAGGAAGGCGTGGTTAGTTCTCAGCTGAGTAAGTGGGGATCCTCTTAAAATCCCCAGAATTCTTTCTGCGTGTCTCCTCTGTTATCTCCTTTGTGGCGACCAGCCGTCTTGGTCTTCTCGCACTCTCAGCTCTGTCTTCCCAACTTCGGGAGTGTCGGGTAAATGAAGATTGGTCAGTCTTTTACGCTGCTGGCCTCTGTGGCTATCACCTGCGGCCTTGATTATGCTAATGCGAGAGGTGCTTGGGAGTGTGGGCTCGGGCTACGCATGCCTGATGGTGGACACCTGGAATATGGTGTGGGCATGCGTGAGTGGGTACACCTGAACCTGGAGGCTGAGGCTATAAGGGCTGCATCACACAAAGAATGGGTGTGGCGGAGAACAATTACAAGAGGACCATGAGAGAATATGCCAGAGAAAGCCCAGGGCAAAGAATGTATAGAGATTCACGGGGCAGGGCCTGAGTGGCTGTCTCCCTGCTGGCTGGTTTCCCTTGCATACTATTAAAAAACCCATGGCGGACTTCCCTGGTGGTTCGGTGGTTAAGCACTGCACTGTGCTGCTGTCAGCAGCGAAGACACGAGTTCAACTTCCGGCCCAGGAGATTCTCACGTGGCGCGGCAGACCTCTCTTGCCTCGCCCGCTGCTCCCCTCAGCAGTGTATTTCCGACGATCTGCCTGTTCTGCTCCTCACTCCGTCTCTGGTGAACCCTCTCGCCACCCCAGGCCTCTGGCCTGTACCCTAGTTTCTACGCATAAATAAATCAATCTTGAAAAAAAAAAAAAACCATGGCGATGATGCCTAAGGGCTCCAAGCTTTTCTTTTAAGCTGCCTGAATCAACGGTAAACCTACTGAGCTTGGGGTGGTTGCAAAGCAGGGGAGTCCATTTGGCTCCACTGTGGTTTCCTCTCCCTGTGCTCCCAAGGTAGAAAGTCAAGGCAATCTTAGGGATCCCCTTATTTGTCCCCATCTCTCAGAAGTCTCCCGTGATCTCCAGGGTCTAAGCTTTGGGAGAGCACATACTTTTTTTGGTTGTTCAGGTTGGACAGTAATTCTAGTTTCTATTATTCCATCTTGATCAACATGGGATTCTTGTCCTTGCCTTTTAAAATAATTCTCAAAGATTGTCTTCTCAGCGTGATGGTCTTGCTGAAGGCACAATGACATTTGCTATCATTGATGTATAAATTGGCAATTAGATTGTTTTCACTTTAGGCTAGTTCAGAGGCATTTACTGTGGCAGCTACGATGTGCCAGGTACTGGCTTTCTAAAGATGAACCAACCCCAAAGGTCCTCTGCCTTCCTGTCAGTGGTTTACAGATATACCAAACAACTTTGGAAGAAACTGACTACAGGACTTGGCTATTCGCCATGATTTTAATATTCCCTCCATTTTTCTGGTGCCTCTGAGCAGCGTCACTAATTCTGCATCAAAAATAGTCGAAGGAAATAAACTCAAGTCACATGACTGTTCTAATTGTAGGCAGCCCTGGAAAAGACTTAGGGGCAGGAGACTCTAAAGTGAAATATTTGATGCTGATGAGCTGCTGACTTCTCTGGTTCATGCTCTCCCTCTGCTCCCCTGGCCATCTCGGGGCTGTCTCTGTTGCAGAGTGGAGATACTAAGCCTCAGGTGGAGCCCTTCACCTTGAACATGAGCTGAAGGTGATTGTGGCGAGAAGGCATGATCATACCATTGAGGGGCTGGATTACGTGGACCTATGGCCAGAGTGCTCCAATTTTGAGAAACGCATTTCGTATAAGTTGTTTGAAGCGAGATGTTGACCTTTCATGAACAGGAACAGCCTGTTGGATCTGTGCCGGGTGGGGGTGGCGGGTGTTATTCTAAATGAGAATTCAGTTATCCCATCTGCACGGAAGAAACTTTTTTCTGATCATTTGTTAAAGGTTGATTTCCAAGGCACTGAGTGAGTTTAATTAATGTTTCCATCGTCCTCTTCTCCTAAGTAAATTCCTCACACATGTGGATTCACTATGAAATTGAATTTCATCTCGAGAAAACAAAAAAAGGACAATCAACTAAAGGAGGGGAGATTAGTCTGGTGAAAGCTCAGTGATACAGTCAAAATAAAAGTGCCTCTCAAACAAATGGGAGGACTCATATTAAAATGCAGATTCTGGTTCAAAAGGCCTAGATGGGGCCCAAGGATAGAAATTTTATACAAACCCCCCCAGGGATGTCGCTGCTTACTGTCCCCATCACACTCTTTGCACAACGAGCTAGATGAAATCGAGACATCATTTAGGTCTCATTTTGGCCACTAAATCACTACTGTAACCTGGAAACCCTTCTCCGTTGGGCTCCAGTTTAGTATAGATTGTTCTATGAGGTTCCTTCCAGCTCTTTAAAAGGTATCATGTTCTTCCAGGTGGAGTACCTACTTCAGACATGTGTCATGCACCCCGTATGTCAGCGCTGAGTGAAGTACTGACTCATTAACGATGGACTCGATCAACCCCCTGCACGAGACATCAATTCAGGGAATCAGACAATGAGAACACAAGGCCGTGCAGGCTGCAAAGCTGTTTAAGCCTGTAGTTGCTGCATGCACAGAGGTCTGAGACTCTGTTCTGGAGAGCAGGTAGAAGGGGTGTCATCCTAGAGTGGTTTTCAGACTTGGTGTGTATCAGAGTCACCTGTAGAAGTTGTGGGATCCCACCCCAGACCTCTGAGAATTTTGCATTTCTAACAAATTTCCAGGTAATGCTGAAGTTGCCAGCCTGGAACCACACTTTGAGAACCACTGCTCTAGTAAAAATCAGGTATTGTGCTAGACGTCTGGACACAAACACGAATGAAGCATGGGCTTTTGCTTCAGGATGGAGGCCAGAGAAGTCATAGTTCAGAGGGGAAATACATCCCCTCCCTTGCTCCCTCCAGAATGGCTAGGGTAAATTTGGGAAGAGTCTGAAGGATGGGCCCATGCCAGGTGAGTTTTAGAGTGAAAAAGGGCTAAAGAGCTGGGTTTAAATCCAGTTTTATCACTTACTGCTTTGGTCTTAGTAAACAGCAAGTCCTGGGGAAATGATAGCAGGACTCTCAGAAAATATTAGCAATGATTTTGTCTTGAGGGAGGGAGACAGAAAAGACTGTCCAGAATAGTTGACATCTGTGTGATGACCGAAGGGTGATGGGGACCTTGGGAAGTAGATCTGCTAGGGGTGAGTGGGTAGGGAGGTTACTGGCTGGTTCTAGGTGGAAGATGTCACCAGCCTGTCAAATAACACATTACTCACCCAATACTTTCTGGAAAGTGTGCATATGTTAGAGTCTTGTGAATTGAATCAAGTTAGAAATTCTTTAAGGAAACCTAGTTATTTCAATGAATCTTCTGGTCAATTCCTCTGTGAAGTTAAAAGAAAGACAGTTTCAATGGAAAGTTCACTGTGGACATGGACTTGGAAATTCTGGGTTTGAGTCCCAGCTCCTTGCAGCTCTGCAACATAGGAGTTCATGTATTCATCATTCTTTCCATTTATAGCAATCCTATAATGTAACTATCATTATTTATTACTACCATTCCTACTCAATTCTACCATTACCACCAGGTCCATAGACCTGAGGCCCAAAGGGATTAGATAAAATGCCCAAAGTGATCAACTTGAAAATGCTGACCCAGCAAGTATTTGGTTTCAAGTCTATGGGGTCACATGTTATACTTCGGGGTTTTTACTTTTGTTTATCTCAAAAATGATATTTCTATATTAATCTAATAATTAGAAATGCCTAAAAGTCCGTTAAACCTGCAGATTTCTATGCTCCTTCTCTGGAGATTCCAATTATGGGTCTGGGGTCAGGTCAGGAATCTCTATACCCATGACTCCCACTTCTCATACGAGTATTTTTCTTGGGGAAATTTGAGAAGCACCATTACCTGCTGTCAGGTATTGAATAGTATCTCCCCTGAATCATGTCTGCCCAGGACTTCAGGGCTACTTTACTTGGAAGAGGATCTTCGCAGATGTGTTTAGTTAAAATGGGCTCAATGGATGAGAGTGGCCCTAAGTCCAATGAGAAGAGAGGACACAGAGATACACACACACAGAGGTAGACCACTGGCAGCAGAGACATTGGAGTAACGCAGCCTGCTTCAAATCAAGAAACCCCAAGGACTGCTGGAAGTTACCAGAAGCTGAAAGAGGCAAGGGAAGACCTGCCCTCCATCCTTCAGTAGGAACATGCCCCTCCAGAGCTGTGAGAATAAATTTCTGCTGTTTTAACCCACCCAATTTATGAGTTGTTATTCCAGCCCTAGGAAACTAATGCGCTAGCCATCTGGAAATCCAAGGGAAATAATTATTGTCTAAAATTGACATTTTTATATGAAAAGCTGGTAACTGTGGTTGCTTCTGGGAAGGAGAATCAGCTAAGGGAGGACATTTTTCACTGTATGTCCTTTTGTGCATGTTAAAGTATGTGTACATACAATAGAAAATACTGATATATGATTAAATAGTTTATTAAATGTTTAAATGATCCTAGAGCAACATGTTTATTTGCAGCTGGATTTATCAATCAAAAATGTATTGGTTTCTTGTACTCTACCAGAGAAATAAAAAATCACATAAAGCCATTTGAGATGAAGTCCTCATTGAAAGAGTGACTTCCTGGGTCAGTCCTGGGGGTCAGGTGACTTAGGCTACTGATGGGACGAGGAGCTTCCGTGAGAGGAGAATAGAAACCGTGAGATGACATGGAACTCCAGCAAGACACTGAAGATCAGAATCCTCTACTTGCTAGTCTAAGAATGGGGGGCTCACAATGTCACCATTATCTGTCCAGGAAGACATTCAAAGAAGATGAAATGGCTTGCTTCACATAGCACGCAAAGTTAAGTATCCAAAGCCAGGTGCTGACCATTCCATTCAATGTGACTTTTACTGGACACTCACTGTATACCAAAAATGGGGACCTGGATCAGATGCTTGGCTGGGCCTGCCCTGGGACTCTGCTCTCAAGTTCATTCCTTGCACCTTCCCTAGCTTTCGGAGTATCACAGGAGGACTGATTCCTTGCAGCATCTATGTCACGTGACTTCTGCCAATAGGAGGCCTGGGAGAGAATGGGGGCAAGAGGAACAGAAAGCCACAGGGCTCCCAGCCCTCCCCCTCACCACTGTCTACTTACTATGGCCTTCCTAGCAGCAGCCGCATCTCCCCCATGGCTCCAGCTGCTCAAGCAGGTCTCCTTGGGTTCCATTACGGCAGAGTGGCCCTTCACTCTGGATGCCAGTAATAACCCCTCTCTACTCTGTTAATAAAGGTTGCTAAGCCTCTGTTTCATCATGCCCTGTCAGCGCTTTACAAGCATACCCAATTCCCTGCTTTCAATTCTCCACTTAAAGTGCCAAGAATAGTCTGTTTTCCCGGTTGGCCGATGACCGAATGCAGGCCTGCTGCAGCCTGTGCTTGCAGGATCCCCGCACCTGGGCCAAGCGGGCCGGGCGGCGCGGGGATGCTGAGCCAGCACACACGGTCAGATTCCCGCAAGTGACGTGGCTAGGACCCGCTAGCTCCATTATCACTGGTGAACGTCAGAATCTCCTGGAAAGGGAGAGACACTGACCTGCCCAAAGCCAGTCCTCTTGACCCCCAACTCTTCTGGCTCTTTACAACAAGCAACTCTAAGCTAAAGGGATACAGCTGCAATGAGAACACTGGCCACGTGGAAGTAGGAATCTGCTTGGAACATATGACGATATATTAAAGCTCCAAGTCTTGCAAGGAGGCCAACAGACGTCATGGCTGATTCCCTTGGAAACAATGACTATGTTGCACTGTGGTCATCGTTTGGGGAGCAGAGACAGTCCTCTGATAAACGATGCCTCGTGGTTTCTGCAACCTAATATACTGATTGAGGCAATCACTATGAAAAGGAATTTTTCCATCTGGGGATCAGGAGTATTTTGGGGAACTTCCAAGGCACCACAAAGATCATAGCTGAAGAAATTCTAAACATCTGTTTGGCTCTGCCTGTGGTAACTTGCCGAGGAGAGGAATGCTGAGTGGGAAAGCTGAGGAGCGGTTCTCTGTCTTCGGGTCCTCTTGCATTCTCTCTCCCTCAGACACTCACTGGCCTGTTTTGTCTACACATACATTCACTTGATGAGTATTTATTCAATGTCTTCCCTGAGCCAGTCACTGGGCTCTGGAACTAGAATGCTTGGCAGAGGCAAACAAGACCACCATACTCACAGAACCAGTGAGAGGCAGTATTAGCCAAATAAAAACACAAATAAATGTAAAACCACTATGTGGCAACAGCTACAAAGGAGTGATGCTTGGAGACTCAAGTTGGGGAAGGTTTGGGTCTTGTAGCCACAGTGAGTGTGTGAAGACGTAGACAAGTTTCAATGAGGTATATATTTTTTCTTGCATTCTTGTAGCTTCACAGCTAATGCAATACTTTAATATATTATTTCAGTTTATTTTCATACTGATGCTGCAATGGAAATATTTTCAAAAGGAGCTCAAGAATTATTTCAGTGGAAACTCATTCAAATGCAAATATAAGAGAAAGGGTAGAGGGGCAAGGGAAACTGAGAGGAAAGTGTCTTCAACTCTCTTTTTCATTTGTAAAAAGCTAGTTGTCTTGCCCTCAAATGTAGGTAATTATAATCTAGAAAGGCAGAAGAAATGCCACGAAGAAACACATTCTAACATTTTAGTTGTGACAGAATTTGGTGATGCTATTGTTGTCTATTTTTGCTGAGTCAAACAGAGGCCAAAGTTCCTTTTGAACAAAGGTGCCCTCTTTAACCAGAAGGAAAGAACCTGAGCCACAAATAATAACAATAACTAAAGACAACCGCATTAATTGCAATGATAAAGAGTGCTTTTCAATGGTTCTTCCTCTGGTAACTTTAGATCTTACTCTTCACTTGAATGACTTCCAATAATAAGGAAGCAATATGATTGCTTTTAGGCTGTATATTAAAAATGATATAAAGTAGAAAGAGAGAGAAAAAATTCATTTATTAGGCTCTGAGCTTTATGAGAATCATTGGTGTCTCCCAGTAAATATTAATTGTCTCGATTGAACTTTTAGTACATTTATATAATGACGGTATTAGTCATGATCGGATAGGTTTATGCTGTTCTATCAACTTATCATCAAATCTCTGTCATCTAACATAATCAAAGTATGTGACTATAACAGGTTATATGTCCAAAAGCCACATGAGGTTGGGATCTGCTCTACTATGTCACCAAGCATCCAGGCTTAATAAAGTTCTACCATTTTATAATGGCACCTCCAAGAATACATGGGCTCAGAAGTGCCCTAGCCCAGAAGTGCATGCACCATTTCTGCTAATATTTCATTAGCCAGAATTACTCACCAGTCCTGACATCTCTCTCAGAAAGCTTGGAAGTTCAGGGGAACAAATGGACTACTGGGTGAGCAGTACTGTTTCTGCTGTAATAACCCGTTTCCAAAATTCTACAAAACTCAGCCAGTTTTGCCACAATTCCTCAAACATATCAAGTCATAGAGTTTCCAGTTTAGTTCTTATTTTGAGTCTTTATAGAGAAAAGTAAGAGAATTAGCATTTCCCGAGATCTTATTCTGTAAGAACACGGGGTGGCAGATACTGAAAATTGGCTTCCTTAACCTCACTGCATCTCTTTATGATTCACAATGCTAAAAAAAAACCCTACCTTTCCAGATTCCAAAGTAGTAACAATTGTGGAGACATAGTAAGTGCTTCCAGATATATATTTTATATATTCCTGTACTCCTGATGTTTTGACTGCCACAGTTGACAATCAAGGGTGTGAGTGTCAAAAGGTAGAGGTAATGACATCTGGCTTGGAGCTCCAGGCTCCAGTCAGCAGTCAGCGGCTTTCTGGGTGACAAGAGGCACATGGAAGGTGGCAGCACACCTCTTCCCATTTTCTGCCTCCTGAATCTCTGCTCAGGGGATGCAGACTTTCAAAAATTCCAGTGGCATCTCCTGGCTCCCCACTTTCTCAATTATATGAGTTTTTATAGAATTCTTTGGGTCACTGGGCCTCCCCGGTGGCTCAAGGGATAAAGTCTCAGCGTTATCAAGCTATTGCCAGCCACTGCGGCATGAGTTCAACCCACATGGCCCAGCAGACCTCTCCTGTCTCGCCCGCTGCTCCCCTCAGCAGTGTATTTCAGTAGATCCGCCTGTTCAGCTCCCCACTCTGTCTCTGGTGAATCCTCTCACCCCCCGCACCTCTGGCCTACACCTCAGTTCTTGTATGCAGAAATGAATAAATATTTGGAAAAAAGATAATTCTTTGGATCATTAATGAGACCAAATGTAAAGTATCCCCCCACTTTTTTTTTTGTAAGCAACTAATTCCTTACATTAAATCCCCTTCTACTTATGTTACTTTGACTGGTTTTTATTTCTTTCACTATAAGTTAACTGACAACATTTGCTAAATACTATTAGATATGTAAGTTCTTTTAACAATTTCTGTTTGAATAGTCTCAGTTGTTGAAACAATTGAACCTGTACTTTCAGGGAGTTTAGATTTGAGCTAAAATAACTATAAGTATACATTTGTTTGAAGTCTCCAATTTCAGGTTTCAAATTCATGTGAATGAAGTATAATAAACTCTATTCTCCCAAAATTCAGAGCAAGTTTCATGTTCCTGGAAGGCATGCCTTCATATTCAGTGGCTTTATATATTCCCTGATAAAATCTACCTTGTTCAAGAAGCATGATGTATAATGGATGATGGATGATAGCACAGATGCAGTTTCATATTTCATTTTGTGGGGCATTCAATCTGTGCAGCAATTCTGAGAAGTCGTTCTTATAATGTCCATTTTAGAGATGGATTAACTGGGATATAAAGAGGTAAAATTAGGTGTTCAGGATCACAAAGAGATGGAGTGAAACCTCAGCCTTCTGATCTCCAAGTAACCATACAGATTTCTAAGAGAGCAATACTTCATTAGTTCTCAGGTCCATGAACACTGATTCTTTTTAAAGTTTTATTTATTTATGCATACAAGAACTGGGGTGTAGGCCAGAGGTGTGGGATGGTGAGAGGATTCACCAGCCACAGAGTGGGGAGCAGAACAGGCAGATTGACTGAAGTATACTGCTGAGGGGAGCAGCGGGCGAGGCAGGAGAAGTCTGCTGCGCCATGTGGGAAGCTCCCTGGCCAGGGATCGAACTCGTGCTGCAGTGGCTGTGGATAGCTTCACAACGCTGAGACTTAACCCATGAGCCACCAGAGGGGCCCCGATTTTTTAATGGGGGGTTAGTTAATTCATTTAGCTCAATGCTGAGATGTACCAATTAGTTCTCTCCTCTACAGATATCAAAAGATATCAGCACCTGCCTCAGAATGGTGTACTTCTCACCTTCTGAAAGATTCCGAAAGAAAAGCAACACAACAGAAAAATCTGCAGAACTAGAAAAAGGAACTGAAATATATGGTCCACGTGGCTGGTCACCCACAGGCAGCACTGTCATAGTTCTGTACACAGATAAAAAGATAATAGCTTTGTGAAGATTGGATAGTTAATGTTATTCAGGTCAACAGGACCCAGGGATTACTATGGTATCTGAAGAAATATTTTGGTTCAAATTCCTACTCTGGCTCAGGCATGCTTTTCATCTGTCACTCTCCTTCTCTAAATATCTGACAGCTGGCTAGAGAATTCTGCCATCAAGACTTACTGGAATATTTCTATATAACCATATGTGGCCTTGGTAGGATTCTACCCCTTCTTAGTGATTCAAGTCCTGTCTCGATCTTTCCTGGAGAAATTAATCCAAAGATACTATTTCAAATTGACCCAGTTCTTCAAACTGTCAGCTTCTACAGATGTAGCAGCAGATAGAAACATAAAATCATGATATGATTTTCATCTACCCAAACAGCTGTTTTATACATTTTTAACTCAATATTTTACCCAGGGTTTTGCAGTACTTAATAAAAATGATCTAAAAATATTTCTTAACACGTCTTCATCACACTGAAGAAATACTTTGATAACCTTCTAAGGATGGATATTGTTGAAAAACAAAAATGTAAATAAAAAGAGATTTGATTACATTTGCTAAATAATATTCTATCCCAGACACTGGGCAAAGAGCAATTCATTTAATATACAAACTCATTCATATATAAAAAATTAAAATTCAAGGAAGTGAAGTAAATTGATTAAAGTCACCCAGACAGTGAGTAGGAAAGCTAATAATGGCACTCAGTTTGGGCTGGCCTAAAACTCAATCATTTTGCAATGCATCCTGTGAACACAGTGCATCCAGCAAAAATCACTGCCAGGGTGTCTGAAAAAAGAACTCCGAGAATCTAGTATTTCGTTTCCAGGTAACATGAGGAAATATTTTCCAATTGCCTGAATATTTAACAATACAGGAAACAAAAACAGATTGCACGACGTGGCCTTTGCTGGGTGTTTCATAATAGGGATCGAGGAGAGGGTTCTGTCCTGAGGGGAATCCACACCACATGACAAGTGAAAGTGTGTCTATAAAGGGAAAGTGATCTGGCATTTTAGATGCAAGCAAATTAACCTCAAAAAAGATGCTGCCATCTCCAGTTTTGATTCCCACTGGTCAACACTTACTGCTCAAATGTCCCCTGTACCCTCTTCTCATGTCCTTTGATTTTTATCTGCTGCCTTTTAATGGATATTTCATTGCAAAATCAGCTTGGTGTGCTGATGGCAGCACCTCATCTGTGCCTTCTCCAGCCCCAGGTTTGTGATGGTGGAAGAGGACCATCTTCTAGATCTCCGAGCACAACAATCCATCATCAAGGTCATTTCTTAGCTAAGCTGCCCTGTCCGCTCCCTGTTGCTTTGCCCTCTGCAGCTTCTGGCTGGACTGAAATAAACTGTTTTTCTCTGTGCTTCCTGACCATCACCTCTATAGCCAGCTCCTATCACCGTGGGCAAAAGAAACCTTGATCAAAACTCTAGATGGTTCATAATACCTTTTATGAAACAGAAACCTATAAAAATTGATCTGGGGCTATCCAAGATATTTTTACCCAACAAGGTCAGGAAATGAAGCGTTTGGGCTAACCACATTTTCCTTAGCACCAGTTATCACTTACCATATACCTATCAGACGTATTTTCAAAGAGGCAGAAAATAAACACACATTGGTGGCTTTTCTTAATGTGCCTCTAGATTCATTCTTTGTCTTGCTCTAGGCTGAGATGTGGGACTCTCCATGTACAAAATGGCGTCACTTAGGATCCCAGCCTCTGACTTCAGTTATGTGCAGCCAATGGGATGCACTGACAGGAGAGTCTAGGGCTGGAGAAGAAAAAGGCTGGGGTGTCACCTCACCCCAACCTTACCCACTGCTAGTCTCCCAGGGCCCTGGACCTCCTCAGGCCCCAGGAACTTGCTCCCTCGGCTCTGCAGTGCCTGGAGTGGGAACAGCGTCCCCTGCTGCTAAGCCCTGAGAGCTTTCTCATCCACTCTTGGTTCCTCTTCTGCAAACAGCCCCTTCATCAACCGCTTTTCAGTTAACCCTTCAAGAGTGACACTTGGGTGCTTCCTGGATCTTGCCCCCACACCACTGCAACTGCCTTTATATTTAGCGAGTGCTTTCTACTTACTGTTCTAAGAACTGTGGCAAATGCAAAAGAAAAACAGGATATGCTGCTGGCCTCAACCTGCTTGAAGCCCCAGTTGGGGACATAAAGCTGCCAAAAGGCAGTCAGTAGGTGGCTCTCAATCCAGGCAATATCCCCAAAGGCCTAAGCTCCAACTACCCCACTCTTTACCTACACACCCCAGTCCTCCGTCCAATTCACTGAGGGCCAGTGGAACAATATGGAGCGAGTGACCAGGAGTGTGGATGACCAGGTTCCACATTCAGGGAAGACAGCGAAATCAGTTCTGGACTCTCTTTTTCCTCATCTCTCCAAGCCCAGCTCTTGCAGAGCCTAGCTCCTAAAATCTCTCAAATTCATTTGATTTCTCTTTAGTGCGACTGCTGTACTCTAGTAGGAGCCTGGATTATTTCTCACTGGAATTTTTAATAACCCCTGAACTGCTGCCCCGGCCTTCAGTCTGGCCTCCTCCCATCCACACTTTTCTGTGAGGCCAGAGGAATCTTTGTTCTATCTTCCCATTGCTCTACACCCTTCTCAGGACAAAGTTCAAACCATAAAATCACTTAACTCTGTTGGCCACAAGCTCTGCAGACTCTTGACATATTCTTGTTACAGATGTCTCCAAAGAGACTAGACTTCCGGTCCCTTAACAGAACTCTAGTGGTTCTCGCCTCGGTGCTTAGACTCACACTATTTCCATTAACAAAAATACCGTATCTGTCCTCCTACTCTAACCTTTGACCTGGCTAATTTCTTTGCTACCACTTCCCCCGACAATCACTCCCTGTTGCCACCACCTAGCCCCTTCTCAAGACAGATCATTGCATTAGGTGTTTCCCCTGTGATGGAACATAACACCCTTTGCTTCTACAACACTACTCAATAATCGCCAGCTTACTTGTACAAACTCCCTACCGAGCGGAAGCCACAGCAAGGCACAAACTCTGTCACTGCTGCAGCCTCAACATCTAGCAAAGAACATGAGTGATCAAAACTCTCTGTTTAGAAGCCAACACTTGAGGAAAGAAATCTCAATCAGGTAAACAGATTTGGCAATATCAAAATTCCTGCTGTAGGATTACTTAGGAATAATAGGAGTGTCTGTCAATAAACTCTGACCATTTTGGGCCAAGTAGGACATCTCAGTGTATCTGCAGCTCTCTGTCCTCCAAGTCTATGCTCCACTAAGGAAAATAAAATTCCACTCACACACTGAAGGTGGAGAAGCCAAGGTCCTCTCTGTGAACCCCTCTCTTTTTTTCCTACCCAGGGTAGTGAGGGCTTCTGGGAAAGTGGATGCCCTCAACATAACATCAGGGGTCTGGTCAGAGGCTTCATTATCTTTGCTGGAAAATTCTAGGACACCTTTTTGCAAATCACATAATATACCAAGAGCAAAGGATGAAGACCTAAATATCGAGAATCAACATTAGCAAAAATCTCCCATCACCCAAATGGTCAAGTTCAACCTTCAAAATCCTCTTTGAAGAGGGGAAACAGATTTTCTTGGGATGGTGCTTAAAGGCACTAGACAGGGCTACCATGAACTCAATTTATTGTATTGGTAAAATCATGAATGCGCATTTGCGGGCCCTCCCCTGAACTCTTTTTCAGGGTTAACCAAAAATAGTTAGGTTCCCTTTTTAACTAGTTTACCATTGCCAGGAAAACCTTACTAATTCATCTCCCACTGATTAGAAATGTATGATAATTAGATGAATACCCAAGTTTACCTGCCCCCGTTTCTTAAAAATACAGTTTCTTAAAAATAACAAGGGTCTGAAAATATTCTTTAAGCTCATTAAAATGAACCTTTTGTGCATTTTGTTGCATACAAGGATAATAATTAAGAGAGCATTCTTATTGGGAACAACATCGTGTCTTGGCCATTCATGATCATCTCTTCCTCTTATAATAGCCCAGCAAAATAGGAATAAACCACAAGAAACTAAGAGGTAAGAGTTTAATTCCTGTTGGGAGGACAGAACAATGGAGCCAGATACCTGGCTCCAGAGTGGAGGAGTTGAGGAAGTTATAACCTACTGGGTCACAGAGAGGATCCCAGCAAGGGATGAGTATCTCAGCTGTGCACAGTCGGTGGGGGCCTGGGTTCCCCAGAGAGAGGGTTAGGGGGAATGCAGGACTGAAAGGGGGGTCCTCAGTGAAATCTGCAAGCTGAGTGAGAGGACTCTCAGAGCGGCAGGTGCTCTTTCACTCCCCACACCTTCACATGGAATGCTTCTCCTCTATGCCACTCCCAGAGAAAATTTCCAAACATGGACATTCATCAACCTGGAAGGGATCTCCTGGTAAAGTTGGCTCACCAAGCACTAGGGCATGAATTCTCACCAACTGATAAGTCTCCCCTCTTTCCCCCACCTGTAGATTCCAATAGACTTCGGGTTCTCTGTGTGAAAAATGAGTAGATAGCAAAGGATCATCAGATATTTAAGGAAAACCTGCAGCAAGGAAGAGCCAAATAAACAAAACAAACAAACAAAAAGGTAACTGGAAAAACAAAGAGCACAAACCAAAAAACCCTGATTAACACTCTCCAAGAATTAGGAGAAAATAATGCCACGATGAGACTAGAACAAAATTCTACTAGAAAGGAACATTCAGAGGACAAAAAAAGCTAGAATAAGATAGGCTAAAGTTAGACAAAACGCATTCATGAAAAGTAAAAAAAATGAAGTAAAAACTGGTTGGACATAATAGATCAAGAAACAGACTCAGAAAATCAACCCAGGAGATCCAATATCCTTCCAGGAGGGGGTGCGACAGAGAGAACAAAGCCAGTTACAAGTGATTCCATAGCACGTGAAGCTGTTTCCCGTTCCTAAAAAATGGTGGGGTGCACCCAAATCCAGAAAGCCTTCTCTTGCAAACCACCTTGATAAGGTATAAGAAAAGTTCATTTGTGGGCCTCCCCAGTGGCGCAGGGGTTAAGCGCTGCGCTGTGGAGCTGTCAGCAGCGGGACGCGAGTTCGATGCCTGGCCGGGGAGAATACCACATTGCACAGCAGACCTCTCCTGCTTTGCCCACTGCTCCCCTCAGCAGTGTATTTCTGATCTGCCTGTTCTGCTACCCGCTCTGTCTCTGGTGAACCCTCTCACCGCCCCACACCTCTGGCCTGTACTCCAGCTTGTATGTATAAATAAAAAATAAATAAATAAATCTTAAAAAAAAAAGAAAAGTTCATTTGTTTCTGCTTCAGTGTGGTACAAAGCTTGCAAGACAGAAACTCCTAAGAATAGGGAAAAAAGGAATGGAAGGACTGAAAGCAGGGCTGAGGATTCGAGCTGATGATTGGACAGCACTGGGAAGGCAGTTGGAGGGGAGTGATGGCGGGTTGTGGGTCAAGGAGCAGTGGGTGGGCTGACAATTTGGAGTTTGATACGCTATGATTGTTAAGGCCTTGTGGTCCCTGAACTGGGGAGTTGGAACTGAATTTCCTGCAGTGAGTCAAAAATCTCAAAAGATTAAAAACTTCTGTGAATGGATAGTTTACAAAATAATGTTTGCTCAAGAATTTGGGGAGATGACCTGGAAGTTTTCTTCTACTGAGGAAAAAGAAAGTCCCCTTGCATCCAAGAATGACAATATTTTGATTGGATGCTACATTTATGCCATAGTTATGCTACCAGGAATCAGAGGATGTCCACAGTAAGTCACCGAATCATCACAATGGTCATATCTGGTCACTACTGTTAGCCTGATGTTATAGATAAGTGACCCGGGGTTCAGAGAGATTAGATACTTTAGTTAAAGTGAAGGGGCTTAAGTGGCAGGCAAGAGAATAAGCAACAGATTAACCCCCTATATTTATTTATTTATTTTTTTTTAAAGATTTATTTTTTATTTATACATACAAGCTGGGGTACAGGCCAGAGGCGTGGAGCGGTGAGAGGGCTCACCAGAGACAGCGGGTAGCAGAACAGGCAGATCAGAAATACACTGCTGAGGGGAGCAGCAGGCGAGGCAGGAGAGGTCCGCAGCACCATGTGGGAATCTCCACGGCCAGGCGTCGAACTCACGTCCGGCAGCTCCACAGCGCAGCACTTAACCGCTGAGCCACCAGGGAGGCCCTAACCCCTTATATTTAAATTACAATTCTGGCATTTTTCACTGATATTAGCATCAATTTGGCTTTCTGTTTTGAAATTAGATATGTGCCCACTTACAATAGTAGCATTAAAAATTGATTTTATATTTTTCCTTTGTTTTAAAAAATGTAAAGTCTAACCTGGTCTGCTGGCAGTAGTTTCAGTTATGAGGCAATCATGATATGACCAGTTAGGAATGAAGAAAACACAACCAAGAAAATAAGCATTTTGTGCACCTCTTAGCAGAAGAAACAAACACTTGCTGTGGAGAGGAGAGAGAGGACAGTGCCTCATGAATTTTCATTCTGAAATTCTAAGCGGGGCGTTTTCAATCCTAGTCCAAGTTTAAAGACGCATTTGAAAACTCTACACAATGTATGGGGAAAGGAGGGAATTAGGTTAAAATAGTTTTTTAAAAAAATATTTTTTTCTGTTTGCTTGTAGTCACCAAAAGACTATCTGTCTATAAAGGTGTAAGTCAAGTATTAGGGATCATCTAAAACTCCAAAGAAGCTGGAGCATGGGAACAACTTCAGGAGTCAGGGTTAGAGAGAGATTTAACTTAAGAAACAGAAAATAAATCCACGGCCATGATCCCCATCAGGAACAAGACTGCGTGAACTGAAGGGGTTGATTAGACACGAAAGGACAGAGAGGAACCATACGGGGGTAACCCTGGCCTACTTATGCACAGCCCAAAGGAGATGGGCTTCTCAGCGAAGCATAAATTATCAAACTGGTCACCTTGGCAAGACCTCCCAATCTGGGAAGGGAGGACTTCCAGCTTCCTTGACTAATGTATGTTTTTTAAGGTGTATGAGTATTGTATTGATTCCACACTCACCAAATGACTTTGTGACAATTTAACTTCTCACACAGCTGGCCTACATGGAGAGAATACATTGCTTGGAGTGCCTTGAAAACTGATACTGCCCGAGGAATTGGCGTTCTGCGTATATTTACACTTATGTTCCAATGCAGCCTGTCCACGATGGGAGGACAGACAGATCGCCCCACGTGAGTGTTTGCTTCTGTTGGACAGTTGCACTGTCCATCACAAATGAATCCTGGCTTATTTAGTTAATGTGAGTCCACCCCTTAGAAATAGACCTTTGACATTCTGCTATTTAATCAGGTCTCTAACCTTCTGTGGCTGGATGTTGGTGTTGGATTATGGTGACATATTTGAGGAACACAGCCAGGTGTCTTTATAGGATGTAGCAAGATCATATCTCTCTGCATCACTGTGCTGAATACAGCTCTTTTGTTTGAGACCACAACAGCATCTTCCGGGAATTTTTCATTTATGCACCATAAACATAAGCGTACACTGTTTTTTAAAGAAAGTTTGTGTGCTTTGCTCCATAATTTAACCATGAAAATCTACAGTGGAGTCTGTTACTAGTACACCCTCATGACAAAAGTTTTGTTAACCAACTGTGTTGCTTAATGGACTGTCCTCATTTCTCTTAAGTTTCCTGAGACTTCTAGATCTGTGCTTTTATTTATTCTCTTATTCTTAAGGTTATTTAATGGGCAATTAAAAAAATATTTTTTTAATTCTGTTCTTACAGGGCCTCCTTGGTGATGCAGGGGTTAAAGTCTCAGCTCAAAAAAGCTATCACCAGCCACTGCAGCATGAGTTCGATCCCCGGCCAGGGAGGTGACCCACAAGGCACAGCAGACCTCTCCTGTCTCGCCCGCTGCTCCCCTCAGCAGTGTATTTCAGTAGATCTGCTGTTTTGCTCCCCATTCTGTCTCTGGTGAATCTTCTCAAACCCCCTCTAACACCACCCCCCTCCATACCTCTGGCCTACACCCCAGTTCTTGTATGCATAAATACATTTTAAAAAGAACAATAAAAATTTACAGGTAAAGAAGACAGTCATCATTCATTAATACAGCATACATTTTCGAATGCTTGCTTTGTACCCAGCAAAGATCTAGAAAGCTGGCATATTAAAATGACAACGCAGGGTATCCCAGACCTCACAGGTCTTGTGGTTTTCTTTTTTTTCCAAAGATTTATTTATTTATGCATACAGGAACTGGGATGTAGGCCAGAGATGTGGGGAGGTGAGAGGATTCACCACAGACAGGGTGGGGAGCAGAACAGGCAGATCAACAGAAATACACTGCTGAGGAGAGCAGCGGGCGAGGCAGGAGAGGTCTGCCGCGCCATGTGGGAATCTCCAGGGCCAGGTGTCGAACTTGCATCACCACTGCCGACAGCTCCACAGTGCAGCGCTTAACCGCTGCACCACCAGGGAGGCCCAGGTCTTGTGGTTTTAAGACTGTGGTAGGCATGTAAGAAAAAAATTGCAAGTCATTATGGGTGCTAAAATGAATGGATCTACACACAAGGTATGGTGGGAACTGTGCTACACCTGAGCTGAGGCTTAAAGGGTAAAGAGGAAGTTGTCAGGGAGCCAAGTGCTGGTAAAGCTAGAAGAATGGGGTGGGGAGAAGCTGGACAGTTAGGGGAGAGCAGAAATGTCACGGGGTTTCACACAATACAGAGGAGTTTTGTTACCACTAAAGATGGCAGGGAGCCATTTTGATCAAATGGATAAATTTTGAGTGTTTTATACTCTTTTGGCTACTGGAGCATGGAGTGCTGGTGGGGGAGAGAAAAGGAGTAAACTAGAAGTGAAGAACCTAGTAGGAAATGTACTCAAATAGTCTGAAGGATGGGAATGTGGGCCTGGACGAGGGCAGTGGCTATGAAGGTGAAGAGCGGAATGAAAAACAAGAGATATTTAAGAGGCAGATAAAAAAAAAATATCTCGCAATCATTGACAACCAGTCGCAGTGACATATTCTTGTGAATTCAGTGCCTGCTGGGTGACCTTTTTCACAGAAAGAGCAGCAATTCTGCCTGCTGTTCTATGACTGTTTCTATTTGAGAAATTGAACATTAGAGTTTTTAAGGCAAACTGTAAGTAGTTGTGCGTCACCAACTGAGGGGATTAGCCCCGAGATGCTGTGGCATTTGTCATCAGCTCTCAGATTTTACATGCAGGAGATCATTAACTCCTGGCCCCGGTGCTTACAGTTAAGGCAAACTGTTCTCCTACTTGTTCTCAGAAGCAATGAGGCAATGTGATTAAGAAATTGGGTTTGGGGTCAGCCAAGTCTGAGTTTGAATCTACCATTTACTTCAACTCTCATTTCTGATCTGAGTTTCATTGTCTATAAAATAGAGATTAGAATACCTACTCCCTAGGGTTGTGATTTGAATTCATCAGATACTTGCTTATATTCACTGGAAGTGGTGGAACTAAGATTCCACTCTGGGTCTAGTTGACTCCAGAGTCCACAATCTCCCTTCTTTCTCTTTCATATTTAATATTTGCATTATTTTTTCAATAAATGCTCGTGTTCAGTGTCTGTTTCCCCTTTGACCTAAGACTTATTCAATAGGGAGCTCTGAAAAATCCACAAAGAAAGATTTTCTGTGGTTTGTCTGCATTGCTGATTTCCTAGTTTTATACCACTATCATCAGAGGATGTTTTTATATTGTTTCTACATCATAAAATGTATTGCATTTTCTGGTGACCTAATCTAAGATTAATTTTTTGAATGGTCTATATGAGTTTGAAAAAAAAAAAAAAGGATATTCTTCATTATCAGAGTACAAAATTTGCCATGCAAGCAATCTCCCTTACTAATTTTGTTGTTTGGATCTTTTATATTCTTAATTATATTTTGTCCCCTTGACCCATCTTAGACTGAAAGGAATATGCTAAATGACCTAATATTAGTGTGTTTCTGCAGTTTCTATTATAAAGGCCCCTGTCTGTCCTTTGGTGTGCATGCATAACTGTTGAGTGTTCCTGGGGAACTCTGGCACTAGCATAAAATCAGACTTGCCTTGACTTGTTTTGGGCTTTTTAGTCTGCATTTTAACCACGTCATATATGAAGGTCAAAACCCATGTTTCTTGTTAGTTAGTTTGCCTTTGCCTTGAATGCTTTGCCCATCCCTATATCTTCCCTCTTCAAAATCACTCTCTATTAGGTGTTTCTCTTGTATTCAGCAGCATTGAGTTTTTTAGAGCCCACATTTCTGACCTGTACATTACACTTGGCCAAATGTGTAAGTGGAATTCCATTTTTAAATGTCTTCCTCAGCCAGGGTAAATGCCCAATGAAGCCCCTAAAATTATTAGCAGCAGTTTGGATCAGTCTGAACTGAAGTCCCCTTTACCCTCTAGCTTAGCGGCATTCTCATTTTCAGTCCTTCCCTCTTAGTTCTCACATCTTAGCAAGACAGCTCCCCCTTGACCACCTGGGTGGCCCTACACTCACTCATCAATGGTGGAGGGAAGAGCATCAATATGAAAGCTTATAACCACATTCTCTGCTACTGGCTACAAACACAAAAAGAAGTTTCCAATATTTGAACTAAGGCCTGATGCCTCCCGAAATACTATTTTCTTTATTTAATTTTATAGTTGGATGGAGGCAACATTGGTTGACAACACTGTGTACGATCTATTAGAAAATATTCTTTAAGATACAAGTAAGTATAAGAAAAGTTACAGCATTATAAGTCCAAAGCTGGAAAGAACCCTAGAAATCATCTTGAATGCTCTAATATGTTAATCACTTCTAAAAGATCCTATGTTTTCTAGTCTCTTAATATTTTTCTGATACTGGTAAATTGAACCCACCACCCATTCTAGAGGCATGAGTTTGAAGTCCAGTTACATATGTCAGTTTAAGATACATTGAATTTGTATAAGTACGGAGCCTGTTTTTTAATCTATAGAATGGAGACAATATGAGAAACTCAGAGGGCTATTAAGAGGACTAAGCACATTACAAGCTCAAAGACAAGGCAGGAAATGTGGAGGACCAGGCAGGTAATTAGCTGGATCCCCTGAATGTAAAGCAGGAGGAATGACAGGAGAGTTCACTCTCTCATCAAAGGAGAAGGCTCCACTGGGTTCCTGTAGCTTGGAGCCCTGCCTGCACCACCACGGGGCTTATAAACCACCACATCTTCCCATTTTTCTAGAAAAGCAGAAATCTGGCTTTTTATTGGGAAATTTCCCAATTATTCAATGTGGCAATGAATTCAGATTTCTTTAAAACACTAGCTAGACCATTTAGGAAACACATCCGTGGGCTGATTACACCTGTGGGCTGCCACTTTGCATTCTCTAGTCTGAAGCAATTAGCATAATGCCTCACACTAGATAGGCACTTGATACATTATGTATTCATCAGATTGGAAACCTAGACATCAGATTCTTGGGATAAAAGACTCGTTTGATAGGATAGGGATGAGGAAAGTCACAGTAACCAGGACATCACCTGTGGGCCCAGGAAACCAGCAGAAATGGAGAGGGAGGCAGCTGAGTAGAGAGGAGGTGCTGGTGAAAGGATTCTGCCTTCTGCCCCATCCACCGTCCCTGACTCATCTTTTGTAATACTCTCTGGGTCTCTGTGCACATCCTTGTGCAGATGTAACTGACATAGAAAGGGTGAGGAGCTGGCTGGAGTCAGAAGGGCTGGAACAGTTTCCTTAGAGTCAGCTTACTGGGAAGAGAACAAAAAAGCACTGAGCTGGAGCCAAAGAAGCAACTTTCTCCTGGCCCCTATTCCCTTTGGCTTTTCCCCATCAGCAACTCTGAGCCTAGCCAAATCCTCCCTGCTGGGGTGGGTTGCAGCTGTCCCACACATGTTATGAATAAACGCCAGGAGAGTTCCTATTTTTAGCATTTTAATGTGGATGCAAAGGTCACTAAGATTCCCCATTTGCTGGCTCAATTCCTCTCTCTCTTCTCTATGTAGCTCTTATTTTCCTTCAAGATGTATGTTGTTTTCAGCTCCGATGAGTTAATGAGATATTTGGGGGAAGAGACCCCAAATACTTGCTCCCCCTGGCTGGATGCCTTCGCACTGGGTGATGCATATCCTCTTTCAGGAGAACTCATGCACTGTCTTTGGAAAAGTACACAGCAGACTTGGGCCAAAGTCACTCCTTTGTGCCCTCTTGAGTATGAAGAGATGCTCTGAGCAGAAAACAGTGCTAAGGACCCCTCCTCAAATCCTCTAAGTGCACAGCTGAGGGAAGAGAGGGCTAGAGAGGGCAGAGAGGGCTTACTGCTACTGCATTAGCAATTTGTATTACTGCATTAACAATCTGTATCTTACATTCATGCTAAGAACTTCACATTGATTTCCTCACTTAATCCTCACAACCCAATGAGGGATCAATAAATTCAATTTTTCCCATTCCACAGGTAACAAACGGAAGTTCAGTGGTTTGAGAAACTTGCCCATAAGTCATATACCCTGACAATAACAGACCCAAGAAGCTGACTAATTCATCAGCCATTATCTCAACCTGTGCTCAGAATGCAGATACTTCATGAAGATAAAAGAAAGGAAGAAGGCCCGGAGAGCAGGGTGGCCTGGCTTGCAGACACATTTTCTCCGTGTGACCCTTCTTCAGGCTGTTCTTTGGAAATGGGAGTGTTCTCAAAATATGGGAACCGCCCCCTTTTAATCTCCTCAGAGGCCACAGTTGCTGGGAAACTAAGGACAGCTCTGGTTCTCTTTACCTGTTCTCAGGGTCAGCCAAGGCCATACTCCGAGTGACGTAGCACATCTTGAGGGGGATGCTTTTCCGGTCTCTATGGAAGGAGAAGGACTGCGAAGGTGGAGGGTCTGTGCAGCCGCCCCCCAGCCGAGGGGACTCAGGAGGAGGCGTTTCCCACCCGATCTCTGATACTGGGGAGCCTTTCTTCACGTAGGGAGTGGCTTCTCGCATGTACTTCACTGCATGGAAAAGACAACAATAAATACTTTTAAGTACAACTGTGTTAAATTTCTGGAAAGTCTGTCTGTGTTTTAAAAAACTCGAGTTAGACAAGCTCTTCAACTTAAGCTGGTTCTGAAATTCTCCTCCTCTGAAAATATTCCGCTATTTAAACACCAAAGTGGCTTTTAGAACTAGACATTATAATGACCTGAACTTAAGAGTTATTTTCAGCATTTTTCAACATGACAACTTTTTTCTGATTACCTGTTGCTTTCTGGGAAAGATGCTGGAAAACAAATGGGTAAAGATAAATGAGAAAGCATAACTTAGGGTGAAAAATAAAATTATTCAATACGGATGTACAGAATCTGGAATCCATATTATAGCAGTGTTTTTTTTGTTGTTGAGAAGAAAGATTTTTTTCAACTTAACGATACATGCAAAAAAATACTTAAGAAGAACACTTATTCTGTAATGGCAAAATCTGTAATAACAGAAATATTATTTGCAAGAACTAAAAACCAGGAGCAAATTATGTGTCTGCTAAAAAGAGGGCAAGTTAAATAAATTGTAAGACATGTATACAGTCATTTTAAAAAAGTCATACAATTTTAAAAATGAGATATAGATGTGTGATGTAGAAGTACCTATAAAAACTATTTTTAATTAAAAAGATAAGTATATATATTGTAATCTTTATATGTAAATCATAAATATATGCACTTGTATATCAACAACTATTTTTGCATAGAAACACAAAATGTTAAAACAGTTAGCTCTGGAGAGTGTAAATAAGGCTCCAGATGATGAAGAAACAGACCTTTACTATTCATTTATTAACCTTTCATATTATGGATATACATATGAGTAGCTGCACGCATAGATTACTTTTGTAAATTTAAAAAAGTAGTTTAAGAGCTAAGTAGAGCAGACTGAAATTCTCTTGGATATATTTACCTAGATCTTAAGAAGTTATTTGCCTCCTCTGAATTTGAGCACTTGGTTCTTAGACAACTTTTGAGTTGGTGGGGCAACTAGAGTCTTGGAACATGCGATAAAAACCTCATATCCTTCTCTCTGTCACCCTTTCGGTTGGCTCTATGCTGCTTGTGTGGGGGTGGGGTAGGGTGGGATTTGGCTAAATTCCTACAGATATTTGTATCATAAATAGCAGTTGACTGGAATGAGTGCAGGCTAGGGAGAATTTCTTCCAGATCTCTGATGATAATTTCCACAAACTAGCACCTTTACTGTGCAGGACATCAAGCCAGTAAGAAAATAAATAAAAATTAAAAAAAAAAAAAGATGTGAAGACAGGTTTATGGTGACTGCAAAAATAAATATGTAATTTCCATTCTCAAGAGCTGCAAAATCAGGGGTGATGGTCAGGGATGCTGCTGGGGTCCCATCGGATCCCTTCACCAGCGCAGCTTCTGTGTGTTGGCTGAGAATTACTCACGGCTTCTTCCTGCTCTGGAAAACACCTCTTGGCTCAACAGAGGCCCCAACCTGGGAGATGACAGAGTTGTTGCCCCACTCCCTAGACAGAAGCTCTGCTTCTATGCAACCCCACCCGAGACTGTGACCTAATACAGGTACCTAAACTATGGCACAAAGCAGAATGACTTGTTTTAATAGGAAAAAAAGTAACGTGGAAAAACTTATGGGAAAAATAGATCTAGGAGCATGAGATTAGGTTCACAACAATCTAATTAGAAACCCAAACATAACCCAGATGCATGCTATATTAAGGGGTCTGATAGATATTAAAAAATAGCCATGTTAACTCAAGACAGAGAAGATGGGGTTTAACACCTATTTGAAAAGAAGACATCAGGGCTTTTAACTGAATGTAAGTGCAATTAGGAGAACACAGCTTCATGTTTGGCACAAATCTGCTAGCACAGGTTGCAGTAAGTTCCAAGACTCTAGAGAGGGAGAAAGGTGATTCACAGAGAGTGTATTTTAAGGTATATTATTTATTCCTGGACAATATATTTAAAAGGAGCACAGACATACCTAAAAACAAATACAGAAAACTTAGGGGGGGCAGATTTAATTTGTTTGAAACTGGAATAATAAGGATCTTTTTTGAAGATACTGAATTTTTTTTATCTCTGAAAGTGTTTAGCGGAAACTAGTACGCCTAATTTGTATATTGTAGAATTACACCTATGGAAATTTAGGAAATTCAAGTATGAACTGAAATGGTTTGAAGACTCTCCTCTTTATGCAATATTAGTCTTCTAGCTGAAGTAGCGGATGAGTATTATGAAAATCCAGGGAGGCTTCAAGGAGAAAATAATATTTGAATGTGGTCTTGAAAAGGTAGCTATTATTTTAAAAAGTAGAGCTAATAAATACAATTCTCTTTTTACAATGTACTCTGGTTTATACTTTTTATTGTGATTTTATTGGGATGGAAATTTGAAACTCTGTTTGGAAAGAAGTTAAAGAAGGAGAATTTATCACACACCTAATGATATGGCAAGTAAGGATAAAATAGTTTACCTATCTTCTCACATTTAAGTTTAAAAATGACCACACGTGTGTGTGTGTGTGTGTGTGTGTGTGTGTGTGTGTGTGTGTGTGAGAGAGAGAGAGAGAGAGAGAGAGAGAGAGAGAGAGAGAGAGAGAGAGAGAGAGAGAGAGAAAACAACTAAGGTCCAGAGAAGAAATGGGTAATGGATCTTTCATTTGTTGAGTATCCATGTATCCAAAAGCAACAAAAGAACAAATAACTATCTTTTCAGACTCTGCTAGGACTATTCTAATTCTAGTGAGACTAAGAGCTTTACAGAGCTTGTCCTTTGCAAGATTAGTATCATTTTACACATAAGCATATCAATGCTGCAACATTTAAATTATGTGAAGGCACATGGCTAACAAGTGGCCCAAATACAAATAAGCATAGAAGCTGGGGTTTGATTTCCCCAAAATCACAATCACATTATTCATGAAATCTGTCTACTCCACCTAGGTGAAGAATGCAAAATGGGAAGTTAGTAGGTTTGGACTGTATGGACAGTTATAGCCATATATTCTAAGAGCAAAAGGATGGCAGAACCAGGTATCAGCTTTCTAGAGGACTGGAAAGTGAAATTGAGTGTACCAGTGGGAAATAATATCAGTAGTAAATTCACTAAGGAGATTAGAATCTTAGGAGGTTATTGCCTAAAATAAACTGAGAAACACTGTATATATATATATATAAAACACACACTCTCTCTTTCTCTCTCATTCCATAAATATATATATATATAAAGTACATATATAGTATAAAGTATATAGTATAAAGTATATATATATACTATATATATAAAGTATATATACTTTATATATATACTATAACTATAAACTTTATATAACTTTATATAACTATAAACTTTATATATATATATATATATATATATATATATATATATATATATACATAAAGTCTGAGGAATCCTGTAAATGTGTGGTTTGATCCACTCATAGGGAGAAACATGGGATATATAGCAAGTCTTAGCCTGGAAACAAATATTTACCAAGCCAATCACTTCCATGTGGCACAGAACATGGGGAATTTACAAATGACAGAAGACATAGCAATACCTTGAAGAAAGTACACTCCATTGGAAATGATATTAAATACAGAGCAATCCTTTTAATTTAACAAATAAAAATAGAAGACAGAGAAAATAATAAGGTAGGTGTGATAATTCAAAGATTCACTCAGCTAATATTTATCAATTTTCCTGTGCTTATGAGCGTACTGTCCATAAAGGATGCTAAGAAATGCCCCTGCTTTAAAGCAGTTGAAACCTAGAAGAGAAAGTAGGAAGGTGAGTAGATGACAAGTTCTCCTTTTAAATCTTAAACCTGGTTTAAGGAGGTCCCAAATCTCTAGGGAACTGAAAGAAGCAAATGCAAATCCTTTCTGGAGGAAGTAATTCCATCTTAGGCATCAAGGCAACCCTATGAATCATTCCAAAGGTAATGAGCAGCATGAGGTTAAGACACTGTGTATACCATGTAATAAGGTATCATGAGTATCATGAGAACTTGAATAAGTACTAGCAGTAACAGCCCCACAGACTACAAAATGACTATGTAAGAATGAACAAAAGCTTGAGAGAAACTTCCAGAGATTATTTTTAAAAGTGACCTAACATATTGGTAAAAAACTAAACAAAACATTTAATAATAATAGTAATTTTACTACTACTACTACTATTACTACTACTATTACTCAGTAGATAGATATGTCAGAAAAAGAATTAGCATATGTACCTCCTTGTTTTTTGTGACATTATTTTCAATAACCAAGAGCTGTAAATAACCCGAGTGTCCATCAATAGACAAATGGATAAAAAAGGTATATTTACATAAAGATATATTACTTAGCTATAAAGTAAGATGAAATCCTTGCATTTACAACAACATGGAAGGAACTAGCGCATATTATGCTTAGTAAGCCAGACAGAGAAAAACGGTGTATGATTTCATCACATGTGGTATATAGAGAAAACAAACAGATGAACAAAATAATACCAAAATAAACTTTTGAGTTATAAGACCAATTAGAGGTTACCAGAAAGGAAGGGGGGATGGGATAAATAAATTGGGACAAAGGGGATCTTGGTAGGGTGAAGGACAGGATTGAACTTTTAATTACTGAACTTAATGTGGTATCTGTACATGTTAATTCTCAATGACACACACCTGAAACATAATGCTATAATGAAATGTTATTCAATAAAAAAAGAAAAAGGAATTAGGGCATAAATTGCAGATCAGAGGAAATTAAAAAAGAATGTAATACAAATTACAAAAAAAAGTGAGAATATGGAAGAGAGATAAAGAAACGTGGAGGATGAAGTGGGAAGGTCTAATATATGGTTAATTGGAGCTCCAGAAGAAAAAGAGAGAAATAATGTGACAAAGGCTAAGAATTTTCCTGATGGAAAGTCACCAACCCACAAGTTCTAGAAAGTTGACATGATTTTGCTGAACAACACCTCTGATTTTCATGATCAAGACACACACAAATGTAGCATCATCCCACTTTATACCTTAGGTAGGATGAATGGTTTAGCATTTCCTCAGAAATTAGGAGAAAAAGGGGCCTCCCTGGTGGCGCAGCGGTTAAGTGCTGAGCTGTGGAGCTGTCGACAGCGGCGACGCGAGTTCGATGCCCGGCCGGGGAGAATCCCACATGGTGCGGCAGACCTCTCCTGCCTCGCCCGCTGCTCCCCTCAGCAGTGGATTTCTGATCTGCCTGTTCTGCTACCCGCTCTGTCTCTGGTGAACCCTCTCGCCGCCCCACACCTCTGGCCTGTACCCCAGCTTGTATGTATAAATTAAAAAAAATAAATCTTTAAAAAAAAAAAAAGAAATTAGGAGAAAAAGCTTTTTAAAAGGCTTTAGATATCACCTCTTCCTTTCCTTATTATGTTAGGAAGGCTCAGCAAAATCTCTAATGAGTCCAGAGATCTCTGGCACTACCAGAAAACAAGTTCTCAATTTCAAGGAGACTAAGATTATCATCATTGTTCCTAGGCAAGATAGACCGAGGTCACTGAACTTTTTCCCTATTAGTCTCAGTCTTGAGGAAAACAACATCCTGCTTAAAGCTGCCTTGTTCAAGAGTCCTGCTTCTTTTTGATATGCATAGAAAAATGGAGAAATGTGTTCTTGTGTATAAAAAAGGAAGAAAAAGAAAGTTGCTACTGGGTTTCTCCTAAGGTTTACAATTTATGATCTAGGGGAAATAACAAAATTATTAGAATATTCCTTCTTGCTAGAAGAAAGTCCAAGTAATTTCTACAAGTTTTGACCATGAGTTATGACTGCCCGCTCCACAATCATGAATTGAGGTCCAAGTTTAATTCCGTTCTCCCCACCTATAGAAAGTAAGAGCAGAGTACCTTGTCTGGGTGTGGAAAAGCATAATATCTCTAACAGGAAATAAAGAGTTTGTGATACTCTTTCATAGTTCTTTGTGCCTTAGTGTCATGAAATTTCTGCATACTGTGATAAAAATAACAAGAACGTGTTCTAATTCAGGGAAGAGCAAGGTGTTCCTTAAGATTAGACTGGACTGCAATGGGTACCTCATTTCACAACATAATTAATATTATTGAGGTTTGTTTTTATTTTACCAAAAACCTAGAATTAAATAAAATGGCCGCTAGGTCAGCTCTGGTCCCTAAAGTTGTCAGGGTCTCAGACTTCTGTTCCTTTCCTGTTCTGTAACTGTAGCCTGCCAACTAATGACCCAAGATGGCTGCTGGAGTTCCAGCCATCATGTCCAAATTCCCATCATTAGGAAGGAGGGAGAAGTGAAGAACACACCATCCTTATTCCTTTAAGGGCAATTATAAGAAGTTGACACACTATATTGGCCAGGACTTAAGTCACATTGTTACTGGAACCAAGCTGCCTTAGCAGTGGGAGCCGGCAGGAGGGTGGTGCCTCTCACCTCATTGCTCCAAGTCAGTTGTGGCAGTTGCTTCTGAAAGCCCAGTAACTGCCATTTTGAATGGACCAATCAGGTGCTAAGAGCTGAGGGGTAGGTCCAATAAGCTCCAGGATTGAAAAATGGATAGTACCCTGAATAAGGATATAAGCCAGGACAGGAGGGACCCAAGGGGGAAGAAAAAAAAAAAAGAAGGAAAAAAAAGAGAGAGGAAGCCAGCCCCAGAGAGAAAAGGTGGCCCCTGAAGAGAACAGAAGAAGACGACAATGACACCAGCCCCAGAAGAAGAAAGACGACGGTTCCAGACTCTGAAGAGAGAAGAAACAAGTCTGTTCCTGGCCTCTGAGGAAGAAAGAAGAAAAGAAGCATCCAGCAGCCACCCTCCGAGGAGGAAAGAAGCTGAAGGACTCTGCAGAGACTGGGCCCCCGGTCCTGTCTCTGAGTAGCCTGAAAGGGCACCAGAGGCCCTGGGCCTGGTGTCTCAAAGAGCTGTTTGTTGGTATAACCCAGCACCTCACAAAGAGCTACCATCACTGAGGCTTTCTGGGTGAGGCAGCCACCACATGAGGATGCAGTAAACTCTTTGTTTCCCGTTTGTACAATAAACCTCGTGTTTGTTGTTGTTGTTCTTGTAGCCTGAAGTCTCTTGCAATTGTGCGTGCGGGTGAGACCCACAGACAGTGACCTGTCCTCCTATCAGGCGCTGTCCTTTGTTGTTTTTGGCTTTTTGGGACTTTTTGGTGGCTCTTGCCTCAGAGCCTGGGCACTTGTGTCCTGTCTGTCCCGCTTTCAGTTGGTGACCACAAAGGGACTGGACACCTCCTTCCGCCCCTGTTTCAACATGGACACTTACACTCCACTCTGGACAGCCCTATGTCCATCCCCGCTAAAAATTAGAAGGGGAAGCCATTACTGTAGAAGAAAATAGATGTTAGGGGATAACTCAATTTTTGCTATAGGAAACATTCCTAATTCTGTATGCCGAACAACTATATTTTATAACACACAAATACAAGTAAATATTATGGAACAATTTAAAAAAAATACTAAGTCCCATAAGCTTTGTTAAGTGTTTTTTATGTGCTAACTCGTTAGAAGCTTACAACAACCCTATGATACGGGCATTGCAATCATCTCTATTTTACCAACGATACTGCAAAAAAGAGAGGATAAATTATATGCCCAAGTTACAGCTCAAGAAACTGGCAGAAACCTGAGCCAACTTCAGGCAGCCTGGCTCCAGAGTCCTTGCTTTTAACCATGAAGCAATATTGTTTCTCACACTTTTTCAAAAATTAATTGGATGTGTGTGTATGTGTGTGTGTGTGTATTTAAGCCAATATTTTTATTTACTGGGAGAAAACATCCAATTAAGAGTCTATTGCCTGTAACATAAGAGAGCTTGATTTTGTAAGCCTGCACTATTAAACTATGGCATTTCAATAAATGCCTTTTAAGACACTGTAATATGTATTCATAATAGAGGGTTTAACCTGGCAGAACTGAACAGCTAGTGTCTGCATAATTACACCTCATGTGCTTACAGACAGTAATTTCAGGCAAAGGGCTGTTGAAACCAATCAAGAAACAGCTAGGCCCAGGTTCAAGGCATCTCATCATCAGAATTAATTAATAAAGCATGCCCTTTCTGGGCATCATGAATTAAAAACTGGTTGAGCAATTAAAATTCCAATGTTCACTTTAAAAAAAAAAGGAGGGGGGTAGGGAAGAAGAGCAGTAAGAAGTGGTCTTCAAACCAATAATCCACCAAGTCATTTCAACATGTATTTCGTTTTTCATTTGGAGGAGAGGCCATTGTGAAGATTTGAAAAGAACATTCTGTAAAGCTCAAGTTTGCTCAGGCCCCAAGTTGCCACAATTAAATCTTTGTTGGGGCAGCCAGATGACATTTGAAAGGAAAAGCACACACAGGCCACTAATGAGGAAATGCTTTAGGCAAATCCAATCAGCTCTTCTACCAGGCTGATCTCTGAGGAGCCAGATATGTGTGAATTTTCTTCTTAAAAAAAAAAAAAGAAAAACAAAACAAATAACAAAAGGGGGTTTCCACATTACAGGAAGGAAAAGAAATATTTCATTCCTCTAGGGGATGTGAACCCAAGTGTACATTTTCTAATGTAAGGCAGGAGAAAGAGAATCAGCTGGAAGCAGCAAATGTGGGTATTAGACCTTTGGTGACACTTTCAAGTTGGAGGCAGGTTGATGATAGTAGGATTTGTTGGTAAAATGCAATGTAAGACACAATGTTCCCTTTGTGACATTTTCCTAGGTCATCTTAGAGAGGAAAAATGCAGTGGAAGATCATCAGTATTTCCAAAAAAGAACAAGAAATGATGAAAGAGGTAATATAAACTGTTCAGAAAATACAGCTAATCTCTCAGGAGGCTGAGGCGGATTGGTGCTGGGAGCTAGGGACCTGGATTAGAATTTCAGTTCTGCCACTAACTAGCTCTCCAGCCCTGGGCAAGTCACTTCACGTCCCAGAACTCAATTTCCCCACCTGTCAAGGTTGGGAAATAAGGTCCCAACTCTTCAAACACTTTAAGACTGCTTGGGAAGTTGCCTTTTCTGACAACATAAAAAAGGACTATTTCTTTTTTCTTTCTTTTTTTTTTTTAAAGAGTTATCTATCTATACATACAAGCTGGGGTACAGGCGTGGGGCGGCGAGAGGGCCCACCAGAGACAGAGTGGGGAGCAGAACAGGCAGATCAGAAATACACTGTTGAGGGGAGCAGCGGGCGAGGCAGGAGAGGTCTGCCACACCATGTGGGATTCTCCCCAAAAAGGACTATTTCTTACCTCATCTTTTCATTCATGTCATCACCCCCCCAATAATGGTGCAATAATGTGTGTTAAATTATTTAGCCTTAGGCAGGGTTGTCTTCCCACTCTACCAAACGCCAGGACACCTGACAAATATGAGGTTGAGGTGATTCTCACGTTATTTTTCCTTTGGTTTGGCAGAGCGGGTTATGAGAATCAAAGTTTTCATTCACTTACCAATATTTATTTCATTCCACTCTGCCAGGTGGATCCATGAAGGCAGGACTTTAAGAGACACTTGGGGGATGACCAGAGACCATCGAAGGTCATTAGAATATGGTGGGTGAGGGAATGGAATTTTAAAAAGTGGAGTCAGGAGTTCAAGGAACTGTGGATGAATTTGTTGAGTCTCTAGGTAAAAAATTATTTCAAAAAAGGGCCTCCCTGGTGACGCAGCAGGTTAAGTGTCAGCACTGTAACGCTATCAGAAGCCACTGCAGCACCAGTTCCATCCCTGGCCAGGGAGCTTCCCACATGGCACAGCAGACCTCTCCTGTCTCGCCAGCTGCTCTCCTCAGCAATGTATTTCAGTGGATCCACCTGTTCTGCTCCCTACTCTCTCTGGTGAATCCTCTCACCCTCCCCCACATTTCTGGCTTGCACCCCAGCAATTGTATGCATAAATAAATAAATCTTTAAAAAATCATTTCAACATGACCCTTTATATAGGAGAGTCATTTGATGCAGCCTGCTTTGATTCTTCAACAAAGCGAGGTCACTGTGACCAGACGTGCCTACTGAGACCCAGAAATATATATGACTCCATGAATCATCCAGCCAACTGGAAGGACTGTTGTTGTTATCTACTAATTTGGCAAATGTTTACAGAATTTCTGCAAGACATTTCTGAATGTTGGAGTTGTCTCAGCAAGCAAGACAGACTCACCTGTCCTCAGGTGCTTATATTCCCATGTATGAATGTGTGATGGAGGATAGGATGGAGGCATTGAGTAGACAAATACAGGGCACCACTCTCTAAGAGACACACTTGTTCCAACTCACAAAGAGCCACTCACACCTGGTCCCTGCCCACCTCCTGCCTCATCTCAGCTGTTTACCTTTTGGTCTTCATAGCTTCCACGCAAACCATAGAAAAATCACTGGACATGCCATGTTCTCTCCTGCCTGTCTGGTTTCTTTTGCATGGACACCTTTCTGGAAAATTCATACAGCAGAAACTGGCAGAGCTGGGCCGTGAGCTGAAGCTGTGCAGCTCCAAAGCTTTCAGTCCTAGTCACATTCCCATCCTCTTTCTTTACACCTCTATAAGCAGAGACACAATACTCTTGTCTGTCCAATCATAATATTTTTAGAAATCATGCTATTAAAAGCCTTTCTGTCTAAAACATTTTTCTTACGTATTTCTTTTCTTATATTGATGTCAAATCTTACCTCCCACAATTTGTATTCACTGATGGTGGCTGTGCTCTGAAGAGATATGCAAAGCATCTTAAGCATCTTATAAACTGAGACACTAGAAATGTTTGGCTTCACAAAAAGAAGACAAGGCCTGGTAAAAGGCAACTGGAACTCCTGGTACCTTGGTCATTTGGCATTCAGATTTGATTGGGCTTCTGGTTCACATTTTCTCAGAGACTTAAATGTGGAAATAGATTAGACTAATGTATGATGGCATGATAAGTAGTCCTTTCGGGAGAGGTATCCAGTAACTTAGGTGACAAAATTAAAATTTTAATAGTCTTATATAGACCCAAACTAAATAATGGGGACATGATGGAAAGTTCTATTAGTATGGACTCAAAACAAAAATCACTGTAACATGTAAGGTAGGGAAACTGCATTATAAACATTTCATGTGAAGAAAGGTTTTAGGGAGTTCCAGGCTATGGTTATCATAATATATAATAAGATATTAGTCCCCACTTATAGAAATATGGTGTTCAGAAAAGGGAGGACTGCTTTCCACTTTGCTACCTTGATCAGCCCCTATGTGAAGTCCTTGTAGGTGAGACATTGTTTAAATTAAGGTAAGGAGAGTGGGAAGGTTCTTGAAAGGCTCAAAAAATAAAGAAAACATAAATGAATAACATTTGAGGACAGTGAAAAGCATAAAGTTTGGAGTCTGACTGCTGGAGTCCAATTTCTAGTTTTTCAATCACCTGTCTCCACGGCTTTAAGCAAATTAGTTAGTTTCCTCATGTGCTTAGTTCTTTCACTTATCTCATAGGATTGTTTCCAGAATTAAATAAGTTAAAAAAATTATAAGGAACTTGTGATAGTAAACATTATAAGGATCAGCTACTATTATTAGCTGTGAACCCAGAAAAAAGGTTTATGGTACCTAAATAATGAAAGTTAAGCTAAACTCACTTCGTTTATCTCTGCAGAATCATGATCAGTGAATATAAATGATAGGGGTAATAACTGGCTTCAAAACAAGAAACACTGTACAGTGTGAGTTTCCTATTACTAGTGACATTCAAACAGAAACTGGATTAATATCTCCCAGCTACGTTAGTGGAAGGATTCTTCTACTCTGTGGAGGAACAATTATCTCTAAAATCTCCTCAAGCTGTCACATGTTATTATATATTCCTTCTGGAATTTGAGTAAGATATCCAACCCAAAAATTCCAATACAGTAAGGGCAGGTCAAAGTCAACCACCATGTAAAACATGCGTTCAGTTCTTTATTATTATATGCTCATTAGCTACATGTTAGCTAATGGGACAGTTTATTCAGCTACCTGAGTTTTAGACTCCACATCTGTTAAATAAGGAAAACAAAGCATTCCTTAGAGAGACAATACAATATAGTAGTGTAATAAGTGAGATCCAGAGTGAGATAATCTAGGTTCAAATCCCAAATCTTCCACTTAAAAGCTAGGCTTGTTTGAACAAGGTATATAATCTCTGTGAACTCAGTTCATCACCTAATAATTACAGGACCCACTTCATAAAATTGTTATAAGAATTAAATATATTTTCTAAATGAACACAAAATCCTCAGAACAGTACCTGGCACATACCAGGCATTCAAATTTAACTATTACTATAATGTTGTTACTGTTGTTGTTAAGAGATTTAAAGAAGAACATGCATTGCAAGGACATCAATTTCTCTTTTAACTCTAGGAATTGTCAAAATTATAAATGCTTGAAAGTATAATTTCATTCATTCATTCACTGCATATAAAATAATCCCCTTGTCTGTGCCCTGTGTGGGACTAGACAGGAGGGATAACCAGTTGGACGTGTAAGTTTTTGTATCTGAAGATTTTTAATCATGCCAGGGAGAAAAGGCGCACAAATCTAAAACCTGAGGATTGTTATAGAATATAACTCAACACACACACACACACACACACACACACACACACACACACACAGTCTAAAGTTTATTCATCAGATATTATGAAGTAGTGAGAGGATATATATTAGTGATGTCTACTGATTCCATCCCTCAAAAAATTGCCAGCAAACTCCTTACCATCTCACAATCAAAATTTCTCTTCCTTGGGAATAAGTAACTACTTTAACAGCTATACCCTAACATCTAAAGACAGGAAATGAGTAATGGGCAGATAGGATGTCTGAGTACTCAGGCCCAAATGTTGTTTTTACTCTTTCCTAGACAGAAGACCATACGTGAATGGGACTTTACGTCAAAGGGCAGGAAGTGCAGGTCTCACTTCCTCCTTACAGGTATCTCTGGAAAATAAATCTCTATTATTCCAGGTGTAGGTTGATAATAACATCCTGCAAATCAAATCTGGGTCTCAGTCATTTGCAGTTACTTTCAGTGGCAGAAGCTCAGAGGCATAAAACTTTTCAAAGGAAACCACCCTAAGTAAACAAGATATCATTACCAAGAGCAGACTAAATTCAGGTATGATATTTTTTTTTTTCACCCTAACCCCATTATGCTGCAAACCCAAAGTAATTATAGAGGCAACTAAAAGTAAGAGAGATTGTAGGGGGAAGGAGGATTAAGAAATCACAGGTTGATCAAACTGGACACCATTATGAATACCTGTAATTTTGAAAGTGTTTTACAGTTTAAAGCACTTCTATGTTCACTGTCTCACTTCCTGCTTATTGCCCCCCTCAATCTGAACTATGTATGAACTGAAAGTTATGCAAGAATCTGACTATGCATTTATTTGCTTGAGATTTCCATGACCCACTACCAAATTCTACCTCTTCCCAAGTACATGTATAAACACAAGTACATCTTTCTCAACAGAACTAGTACCTATCAGATTTACCTGATGCGCTGGATTTTCTCCTAAAGGCAAAGTTAGTTGCACCTTGCCTATCACTCCTTTGTGAGAACAATTGTCATGAACTACAGGAAGTCGATCAGGATGACAGAGGAGAGACCTAAGCAAACTTCTTAAATCTCAGAGTCAGGAGAATAAAACTTCATAAGTTTTTTTTTCTCTAAACCTCTAAAGGCATTACTTAAATCTGGAAAGTCAAGATAGAAGGGCTGGATATTAGACAGATGGGTTGTTATTTGTTTGCTTTTTTAAGGAGGTAAAAAGGGAATGATGGTGAGTATCAGTGAACAAATCCAACTTTCTATACTAAATAGACACATAGGAAAACAATAAAACAATAAACAGGATAGGTAAATTGAGGTTTAGAGAGCTTAGATATCTTAGCTCAAATAAGCACCAGGCCTGGAATTTGATTCCTCATGTTCTAAAGCTAATATGTAATCTAATAAATGTAATGACAACAGTATTAACAATACAGCTGGTTCAGATGAAATGGGGACATGGGCAATATTATTGTAGTTAATGAGTTGTTACTGATACTGGAAAAATGTATGGATAAGGGGGGATCAAACCAATAATCACACTCAAATGATTGTGTCAGAATTAGAATGATCAAAATATTCTACAGATAAAAAGAAAAAATAATCCACAGCTGTCATAAAGACAGTACAGAAAAGACTGGAGGAAAAAACAACAGCAACAAGATATTCCCTTGCATGTTTGATAAATAAAAGAGGTTATCAAAAATAACTATTGTAAACACAGAGGAAATAACTCTTGGTCCAAAGATATTAATAAGAAATACTCTTCTGACATAATAATAAATTTGAAAACTGAGATGAAATGCTCAAATTCTTAGGAAAAATCCTAACTTTGTAAAACTGACCTAAGCAGAATTAGAAAGGATATTTAGTCCTGTAATTCTTAAAGAAATGGAAATACTGGTTAATATTACTCCCACAAAGAAAACATGAGAGTCAGAACTTATTAGTAAATTCTACCAAAATTTTAATTCTACCAAAATTTTTCAAATCTTAAATTATTTCAGAAAACAAAGAAGCCTCCTTAATTTGTTATATGAAACTCATATAATGTAATAACAAAACCAGACTAGAAAATTTTAAGAAAGGAACATTGCCAATCTACTTAATTCATAAATATAAGTGCAAACATTCTAAACAAAATATCAGGAAACCAAAGTCCAATAATGTTTGTGTCTGTAAATAACAGCATAGCTTTGGTCTGAAGAAGCTATAAAACCTTGCCCCAGAAGAATGTAGGATAGATTTTACCTTAGGGAAATAAAATTTAAAGTGTGTTAATTTTTAAAAGTTCCAAAATTTTAAATTATGTAATAGTTAAAAGTACAATTTACATTAATATGGTTCAAGTATTCTTTCAACTTAGAGAAAACTGTTGAGTTTTATACCTAAAGTTAGTAAGTAAATCATATCACCATATTAGCACTCATCTACAAGCAACATCATGAATCACATAATAGATTTGAGGGATATTTTTAGGATGCATTTCTCAGGTTTGTTAAAACACTGGTTTTAGTCACTGCCAGTAAATACCTGGGTCCCAGTGCTCTACCACAAACAATGGTTTGTCCCTTGCACAGTCAAAAAGATTGTTGGTTTGGATTCTTCTAGGTATAGGAAGATAGGCCTTAAAATATTTTCTCATGATTGTCTTGAGATTCATATTGGAAACAAGAACAAGTTGCCTTTTAGAACAAACAAAATTTCTGACTATGTGTTAAATATTAAGCAATTTCACGTGTCCAGCAAACACATGAGTGACGTGTTCTTACACCCTGTTTAATAGTTGCATATATACTGAGGCTTAAGGAGATCAGGAAATGTTGCATGTAGCCTATTGTGGAGGAATCAGGAGTATAAGTGAGAGTGATAAGCTGGAGATCTGTAATCATTTAACTAAGCTGAATTGGTCCTTGCCAAGCCCAATAGAAATCCTGTTGTTTCGTTCGAGCCTTTCCCTTCACAATACCCACTACTTCCTCCCTCTTCTTTCCCGCTTCCAGATGAGATCATGGACACAGATAACGGGTTAGGAGGAAGGGTTTAAGTCATCTCTCCAGTTCAACAGCTATTTTCCTTTTGAGCTTTGATCTTTACCTTTTGACCTTTCCTTGGCCCTGGGCTGTATGCAGAGATGGCTTGGGGATGGTGGAGATATGGATAATTTGGAACATAAAAAGGTATCACTAAGGTTGGGACCCGTAAAATGGGGGCAACAAACCTGCCTTCTCTCTGTGTCCTGCTCTGTGTCCTGCTCATGTGGAGGTTTGCTTTGATCAGAAAGGACCAAAGAAGTGGACCAAAGTGGTACACTATTTTTGTATACCTGACTATATATTCTGGTTTAATGCATACTAATCCCCATGAGATTCGTGTTAGGAAATGGGAAATCCTGGCTGTTGAATTACATACTCAACACTCTCATTGTCCATCGTCCTGGGCATTCAGGCTTCCTTCCATACAAACATGCCAGGGAAACAGTAGCTGCAGATGTTGGCAATTATCTTGACCCAAAGAGTTATAGTATTTCTACATGAAAAGAATAAAAGTGCTTTACTTTTTATTAGGCTCCAACTTTTTACTCTTTTTTTCTTTCTTGTTCAACAGATGATGCTTATCTAAAATATACTACCTTATAGGACAAGCCTACAAGTCATGTAGGATTTGTGACACAAACATCAGCCTTAAGAGGGCTCTGATATATAATAATCAAATATTTATAATCTAAAATGCTATCTATAATTTCAGAAGCAGGATCTGAAAAACAAGATTTTATGCTTGATGTAATTTATTCTGTTGTGTGTGTGTGTGTGTGTGTGTGTGTGTGTGTGTGTATTTCTTTCCTCCTCTTTTTACAATCCAATCCTTGGATAACACCCAAACACTTTTTAAGTGAAATACTCAGTTTTGAGAAAACCCACCCACATCAGACTATATAATACACTAATTACTTCCAAGAAATGGTTCCTTTGAGCTCTACAATTATTTATAAACATGAAGACATATTTCAGTGAATCATACTGAGTTCAGGATCATAGATTTATATAAGTGAATTACACTTGGAAGGAATTTTCAATCAGAACTTAGAAATATATGACATTATTCACACAGCTAATAAAGTACATACAGTTCTAAACTGTTCAACAATGCTGTTGCCAAAACAAGGAAGTTAGAGAAAGTAGCACTGGAACTACTGAATCTTAACTTTATATGCATTTCTCCGATATTTAGATAACTGAATCATGTAGTCAATTTGGAGAGGTACAGTCAAGACAAAGACTTCACATTGTAAGACATATAATGACACAGTAAACCTGTTAATACCACAGGGACATTTATTTCTCCTTTAGGCAAAACTATGAATAAAAACAGCAAACACTCATTCATAATTCATAAACATCTATGAACTGCCTATGAGTGATCATAGATGTGCCTTTCAACAACCTGCTTTGCATTGGAGAAGCTGAAGTTCAAACAGGATCACTTGCCCAACATCACATTATATTGCAGAGAGGAGATTAGAACCTGTGTTCTGATTTCAGCACCAACCATTACAGATGCAGTGGATCTGGGATACTGACCCCCTTCTCCTTACTCTCTCCAGTACTCACTGATGTGCTTTCAGAAACTCAACTTATTCCCAGAAAGAAAAAGCATTTGAAAATGTATGGCCCCATAGCGGAGTCATGGAAATATCGTCACTCTTTGAAATAATTTTTTATTGTTTTTTATATCTTTTACATTTTGTATTCCCCTTGGGTAACCCACCACCAATTCACCCGTGATCTCCTTGTGTCCCTTTCTACTCCATTTTGTGCCTTTATCCTCCCCTTCCCTCGCTGAGTGTCTCTCTCTTCTTTCGTTTCCTTATATTCCTGTTATAAGTGAAACCATTCGATATTTTCCTCTTTCTTTCTGGCTTATTTCACTGAGTATGATCCCTTCTAGTTCCATCCATGTCATTCTTTGAAATAATTTTAAAGTAGAAAAAACTGGAGGTAAGTTAGGATCACCTGGGTTGAGGTTCTTTCAGCGGCACGATGATGGACAACTCAATCTTCCTAAAGCTCAGCCTCCTCATCCATATATACCAATAGAAATAACAATTTGCTTTTAAATTTAGGCAACATTTTCAGAGAGAAATTGTTCAGATCTCAAGTGCATCATTCAGTCAGTTTGGATATGACACCCAATACTTCTATCTTCCTAGAAATTGCCCTCATGTTCCTTTTTAGTTAACTACCTCTCCCCTACACATACACAGAAAAGCAATCCCATCTGCTTATTTAGCATTTTTTCTACTTTAGCATGCTTAGAATTTTTCCAACGCTGAAAAAAAAATTATAGGATATTCTAGAGTCTTAGATCTATTCTAGAATTCACTGATTCTAGATTTTTCTAGACTTTTCCACTATGAAATAATTTTGAGATTTACCACAGTTGGAATATGTAATAGCAGCTCATTCCCAACAATAACATTTTGATAGGCACATTAAAAATGATAATGTACACATTACCCATTAAGTTGCTACCAAAATAGTTGTTATCATCACTACTCAAAAGAGGCAAGAGGAAGAATATCTAATCTATCATATATGCTGCAGTATATTTGAAGAAAGGGATTTATTAATTACATTTCTCTTATCACACTCTGTGTTTAAGGACATCCATGCTGTGATAGTTTGGGGGAATTGGATTGAATTTAGACTACCAGACCTGAAACACAATTTTGATAGAGTATCTTCCCAGTATACTTCTCAAAATTTCCTTTCTGCCCATCACAGACATGGAGGCCCACCCAGGTCAGAAGATTACCTTTGAGGGACCCGTATGTGAAAAGCCATCTATAATACTAGCTTTCAGCAACAGCTAAGCTATATCAATTCTGGGCAGCAATGTAATTTCATTTTTCCAAGTGAACTGGAGCCTGGCCCTTAAAAGTCTGACATCAGGGCCTCCTTGTGGAGCTGTCAGCAGCGGCAATACGAGTTCGAAGCCCGGCCGGGGAGATTCTTACATGGCTCAGCAGACCTCTCCTGCCTCGCCCGCTGTTCCCCTCAGCGGTATATTTCCGTACTACTCCCCGCTCTGTCTCTGGTGAACCCTCTCACCGCCCCATGCCTCTGGCCTGTACTACAGCTTGTATGCATAAATAAATAAATCCTTAAAAAAAAAAGTCTGAACTAATACTGCATTTCACAGAACACAGTTTGGTCACACTAAATCAATTCACACTTTGGAAGGAAACAGAATCATTGAGATGCATATTTCCTTTCTGGCAGAGATATTTTTCACTAAAAGCATGGTCTTCAAAACTAAATAGAAACAAGGAGGATCCCCAAAGAGTCTTCTGAAAAATCAGTCTTAGAGTTCTTTAAGCAAGAAGTTCAGAAGCTTCTGTTAACTGAACAGGTGAGCTTTGGAAATGACATCCTTGTTCAGGTGGCATTTTGGCAAGAATGATCCCCTACAAGGAAATGCCAAAATAGATGATGTTTATTAAAATATCAAGGCACATTTAGAACAAGATATAGAAGAAAATCTCAGTTACTGCAAGCCTGTGGGTGTAAGTTTCTATCCTGCTTCCTGCAGAAACAACATCTGTTCTTACACTTAACACAAGCCACCTCTGATATTTATTGCATTTGTTGAATGCTGAGAGGATATGAAATGTTAAACCTCTTGATCTGTCAGCAGTCTTGGATTTCTATGAAAAGATGAGCTACATAATGGCACAAATTGGAGAAATTTCATGTACCCAAAAGACGTAAATCCCCATCATAGTTGAACTCTCTTTCAATATATAACCATAGATGTTTTTAAAAAAAAATCCAACCTTTATCTTATAACCGTCTCTTCTTTTCATTCTCCTCTGTATGCATAGCTCCACGTCCTGTAATAAAGTGCTTTCAAGGTCATTCAATCTCAACTTAACCCATTCACTTCTGCATGTCAAGTTTAGATTAACTCATGAAAGTCAAAGCATGTCATTGGTTTCACTAAGCTCAATCTATCCTTATGAGAGAAATGGGGAATTTGGTTCATTATCTTAACATTAATAAAAGATAAATTTGCTTATATTTAAACAAGGTTTACATTTTATTTTTATGCAATAATTGAGTTTCTTGATTCTCATAAAAAATTGAGGCTGGCAGTTACTCAATGGAGCCCAGGAAACCACAGCAAATTAGTTTGCATGATTTGTGTTTCTAGGGAAGAAAAGCAGTTTAAAAAAGAGAAAGAGACAGACTCAAGTTATGTGATTTAAAGGTGTTCCCTTTAAAGGAGTGAAAAAAAATGCTGAGTTTGATAAATAGAGGGTGCACAGGACTTGCTTAAGTACTTATGAAAGATTTCATGGGATGTCATGCAAAGAGAGAGAATTATTTGGCACAGACCAGAGCATTCCATTACCAGAGGTAGAAATGGCAGGTAAGGGAGGTGACATTCTTTCTTCGGTTCCTCCTCATTTTGTTTTTATTAAGCACTACCTGTATTCATGATGCTGTGCTGCTTGCACAGCAGTGGGGGAAATGTTTTGAGAAACCAATCAGAATCTGAACCAATGAAAAGAGCCAAGTCTCCATCCTATCAAGGAGGAAGGGTTTCTGAAAAAAGCAACAAAGAGGACCAGCTGACACCATTTTGTGATGGTATCATTTACCTTGGCAAATTCCTTCAATCCCTTAGTTCTTAGAATCTTCTTCTCTGTGAGCCCACTAGACTCTGGGTCCCTTTGTGGGAAAAACACAGGTCTTTCATCCCATTATTTTAGGGCTGAGCTCATAGTTGGCACCCAATAAATATTTGATGAATGTATACCTAAATGAATGAATGGATGAAGGAATAAATTTTCCTATCTCAAGCACATCTGCCACAGACTGCCAGAGGATAAAGGATATAACCAGGATTCTACTATTGTTACGACAATTTTCACTTGCAATATACTTCAAACTGTTTTCACATGTTAATAATCTTAAACTTTAATCCCCATATAAGCTCTTCATATATTATAATGTTATATTCTCACACAGAACAAAACTGATCCCACAGGCAACGTTCTAATCAAACTATTCCATTTTGTGAAGATCAATACGTGTAGTTAAGCATCTATTCTAGCAGCTGACTTTACAGAGAGCTGTCCTCCCTCCCAGGAGGAGGACGTGAAAGGTTAAGTTATAGGTCTCTGTTTTTGGACAGTTAATAATCAGGATCTTTTTTTTTTTAAAGATTTATTTATTTATACATACAAGCTGGGGTACAGGCCAGAGGTGTGGGGTGGTGAGAGGGTTCACTAGAGACCGAGTGGGGAGCAGAACAGGCAGATCAGAAACACACTGCTGAGGGGAGCAGCGGGCGAGGCAGGAGAGGTCTGCTGCGCCATGTGGGAATCTCCCCGGCTGGGTGTCGAACTCGCATCGCTGCTGCCGACAGCTCCACAGCGCAGCGCTCAACCGCTGCACCACCAGGGAGGCCAATAATCAGGATCTTGTAGGCAATAGGAGAAACGTTATCAGAAATGCCCATGACTCCCAGCAATGGGCATCCTCTCATCGGTGGCTTCCCATGGAAGGGGAAGTTCACAGGCAACATCGTGGCGAGCACGTTTCAGTTTAGATGCCCTCGACCTTCTCTTCAACCTGAAATTCTAAAACTTCATGATTTAGCACTAGAGTAGAAGTTTTTGTTATATTATGAAGTAGATTGGGGACTGCTAAATAATTCACATAAGAACCAAGGCCCAGAGGATCCCTGGAAATGACCCTTTCTAACCAAGAGAGCTAATCTTTTCTGCAGAAATCCTTAGGTTCCCCAGGTCCAGCCCTTTTGTTCAAGCACAGGCCCTTCAACTTGTCACTGAATCTTCCCCTGGCTCAAGACTCTCAGACCATTCTTTAGATCACTTTTTCCCCCATGAAAAGCAGTTCAGCTTTTCTGTGCAAACTAATCATGGGCTTGTAGGAGGCTGCCGGGGAAAACATCAGGCAGACTGATTAGAATGCTGTGATTCTGATCCTCAGGCCACCAAGGAACTCACTGATAATGGAAATGCAGTTTAATGTTCCTTTCAGTGCTGCCTAGATGCTATGAAATATCACCTGCTACCACAGAGCCCAAGATGCAGCCCACTGAACCCCACTCAAGCCGGCCTGCTCTTTTTAAAGACTGTTCTCCCACTGCATGCATTGAGAGCTAAGACATTGAGCCTTTGCAGAAAGGTGGCCCAAGTCTAAGGAAAGCTTAGATGACACGAATGGTCCAGGGAACAGGACTAAACCTTCTGCTTTTTGGTTCCAACTTTGCCACAACACATTTTCTCTCTGGTTTCAGTTTACTGATGGAGCTTCTCAGCCAGAAAATAATGCCAAGGCTTTGCGAGCACTCAGGTTTGCCTTTCTCCACCATGCCTTGCTGCAGAGGCTGGGCAGGAGTCAACACAGTTAGTTTGCACTGTCAGATGAGTCCTTCTCCCAAAGCAGATGACAAATGGCCAAGAATGAAGCATAGGATAGACGGGAGCCAGGGAAGGTCAAGGTGGACTTTCTGTTGTATGCTCCTGACCAAGCAACAAGGTCAGCACAAGAAGTTGCTTATTCAATCCCTGTATTTATAGAGAGAGGACCTTTGGGGCATGCTTAGAAAAAACAAAATGAGATGGGAACCATCCCTCTTTCCTCAAGTGTGCATGAAGACAGGCTTAGGGAGAAGAAAAGAGGTACAAAATGTGTGTGTTGATCAGCCCTGGGATGCCCTGCCTTTGAACCAGAAAAAAAGAAGTAGTTTCCTGAGTTTCACTCTTAGAGGGACCTGCCTTGGTCCTCCAAGGGGTAAGAATCCTTCAAGTTAAGGAGATGCACCTTATTGAAGCCCATGTCCCCTTTCAAGACCCTAGAATTTCTAGACTAAATGATGTTAAGTTTGGTTCCAGGCCATGTGGCATCTTTCCTCCCTGTCTGTCCTCTTGAGGGCCACTTGAGCAACAGGAAGCCAACCTTTAAATTCAAGAGGGGAAAAAGCATATGTTTGCAGGGGTATGTCATGGACATAACTTGTATGGGCTGGGGTGTCCACACACGTGAACAAAAAAAAAAAAAACAAAAAACATTATGGCACTGATGCGGCCAGGGGTGGTCCAAGGCTGGGCTACACGGCACCGTCTGGTGATTGGAGAGGCATTAAATATATAGGTAAGAGCAAAGGGGTGGTAGCAAGGCAAGGAATTACTCACTAAAGCATCACAATCACCTGGTGTATCGTGTCATATGACTATGGGGCAAATCCCATATGCGTTTTGGGGTAGCCCATGGCTAAATGTATTGGACTTGCCCAGCACCCAAACGCTGAAGTTCCCCTCTTCCCATTACTCTCCATTTGGCCCCCATCTGAGGGTCCAGTATGCTGGTTCTTATGCAAACCAGACATGAGCCAGCAACACAGTACACACATCGTATCAGCAAGTCCCAGTAGACCCTCTGACCTTGGACCCAGCCTGATAAGTTTCTTATTCCTCATTCCTTATTCCTTATGCCATCTCCCATTTTTATCTACCGCCAGTGAATATAATGCCTTCAACAAATAGTTAATTCAAGTGGACAGTCAAGTTCCTGGCTTTCTCTTTCTGAGGGTCCACTACCCTCACCCTTACCCAGACTGAATTATGACAAGACATATTTGAGACTCACATAAAGGACAATTTTATTAGGCTTATTAGGAAAAGGAGAAAGAGAAAAAAGAGACACCTGCACAGACATGGGGGGGGAGAGAAAAATATATATATATATGTTAAGACATTTGGAAAGATGCTAAGTCAGTGATTTTCTAGCTAAATTTCAGAAAATTCTAAGGTGTCTTGGAGAGAGTTCTATAAAGTCTGCCCTAAGGGGTGACACAAATATTTGGTTAGGATTTCATTTTTTAATGAAAATTTACCTTTGACTGAAAAATGGCAATAAAAAGTGGCTCATGTGTTTAAATCTTCCACGGAAGGCTGAGTGCTGGAGCAGACCGAGGTCTGGGCTGCTCCTGCAAGGTTAATTCATTTTTGTGCAGACCTGAAGTCAAGTCTGTCCTGTCGCATGTGCCCAGCCAATTGCAGTGGCATCTATTACATAATGATGACCACTTACAAACACTTATCTGCAGGCCGTGAACCTCCCGTCACTATGCAACCAAAATAAGACGCTGCGGCACGCACAAAGCTGCAGCTGCCATTCCTGACTCCCAATTAAAAAGTGTCATCTAATTAAAACAGCCTTATCACTCTAATCGGCCAGTGTTTTAATAAGCACATATATAAAGCTGCACTTACGAAATAAATTCCTACAAATGTAATCCTAATGCCATTTTCATGTATGCTACTTAATGGAATTTAGTGAGATTTACATGGTGGGGAAAAGTCGTGGCTAAAAATAAGCTTGAGGCCACTGGATTAGATAAAGGTGGATGGTGACTTCAGAAAGTCCCTTCGGATTTGATTATTTCATCAGCATACTTGTTCCGACTACACCAGAGAGCTGAAATTTTAATATGGAAGAATATCCGTGGTGCTCTGAGGTTCATGAAAAAAGCAGGTTCACATGCAACACGGTAAGCACAACAGTTTACACAAAGACACACATGCACTACGCATTAGAGATGCTTAGAGAAGACCGAAAGCATATACACCAATGTTGCAAGCCAAACAAAGAGCCAATTGGAATTATTTTTAGAAAGCAAAATAAATAAATGTGTCATTTCCTTGGGTATGGTCGGCATTCCTTCCAAATGAGAAAGTAAACACATACATGGGCTGAACCCAGGGTTTGCCACACCCACTCCAAGCTTCTTTCATTCACCCCCAGCTGCTGGCTTGGCAGAGACATGTACATAAACAATGCAGCGGCCCTGCAGCCCACCCATAGGTCACTGGCTTAGACATAGGGACGCCTGGGTCCAGCTTCCAATTCTGCCCTCCACAAGCTGCTTATCCATGGGCATTCTTGATCTCTCTCAACCTCATAGTCTCATGTCTACAAAATGAACATAACACCCACCCAGCAAGACCTCTAAAGAAAATGAGGCTGGCACGCAGGACCTTATCTGGCTCATAGTACATGGCCACTAAAGGGCAACTGTTACTATGACCGGGATGTCTGACCTCCCCACCCGCTGAGGTGCTTCCACTCTGGCGGGGAAGGCAGCAGACACTGAGCAACTAAGTGACGCTATGACCCAGCCGTCATTGCTACAGAAGCAGGGACAGTGTGTTTTGGGGAACACGAGGGAGGCCCACTCGATGGCGTTAGAACCAGGGAGTCAGAATCTGCTACTCATTCACCATGAAGGAAAGAGATTGCTTCAGGCTCTGTAAAGATCTTTTGGGTCTGTGAAACCAGAAAAGAAAAACACCTAAAGAAAGCAGAGAGTAGAAGCCTCTGCGGAGTCATCAGCCTTTTGCTGCAGGGTCAGCTGGGTGCCCTGCTTCAGGGACACTGAGCAACACACATGCGGGTAACTGGCCAGTCAGAGCTCTTGCGCACCTGACAAGTTCCACTTAGGGGGACAGCTGGACACAGGCCCCCTGAGCAATTACTTCTAGCTGGTGTGCGTTATTCCAGCTGCAGACCCGGGTCCATCACCTGTGTCACTGCTAAATAAGCAGGCTGTGAGTCTCCCACAACTCTAAGGAGAAAGTTCTCTCCAATAAGCCGAGCTCCTCAGCCCGCACTTCATCCCAGCTGTCGAGCTTGGAAAGCTATTCTCAGTGAAGATTCCCTTCTAGGGAATATGGCCTGGGGAAGAGGCTTTAGTCCCTCAAGGATAGGGAGCTTTAGGATAAAGAAAGACTGTACCTGAGGCCACACAACTGTGTGCAATCTCCAGCCCAAAGTGAGGCTGGAGCATTGGAAACCACTTTGTGGGGTGTGTGTGTGTGTGTGTGTGTGTGTGTGTGTGTGTGTGTTTGGTAAAATGGAAAACAGACAAGAAAAATCAGGCCCCCCAATCTAGGAATATGACCCACAGTGGGAAGACAGGCAGGGTGGCATCACGCTGGTAGAATTAGGAATACAGCAGGAAGGCAGAGCTGGACACGAGGAGAAAAGGGCCTGCTGAAGCCCATGGAATGAAAAATGTAAGGCAGAGGGTGAGCGCTAGTGAGGCTGGCTGGCAGATGGAGACAGGGTAGGTGAGCAGAGGAAGTTAGACCAGGTGGCAGCTGCTCCTGGGCGTCCATGCCACATCCTGTGAGCCACTTCTGACTTGAACCTTGTCCTACTTCAGCTCCAGCTGCAGTGGACAGTGCTTTGCGACACTGAGTGCCCCATCTGAAGGTTTCTTAGCTCCTCCACCTCAGAACTTTCCCCCAAACTGAAGAAGTCATTCAGCCCAGCGTAGAGGAGTTAATGTGAGGCTGGGAGGGGGAGGTACAGACAGGGAGCAGGGATGGGGGAAGAAGGCTGGAGGTGATGTTGCAGGCTTCAAGGCTGTTGGGCAAGGGAACAATTATTCTTGGTATATACGATAAATTCCCCAGAGGGTTTGCTGTTGCCCAATTTAGTGGCCAGCTCCATCTTTCAATATTATGCTCCTATGAGCTTTCCATTCTTCCCATACCAATCTCCCTCCCTCAATCCAGCTTCTTGAGAACACCTCCAAATGAGCTACCTACGCACTTTGCCTCAAACTCTGTCTCAGACTCAGACTCAGCTATGAGGAAACTCAGACTAAAGGAGGATTGATCGCAGTAAGCTTGTTGCGGCGGCAGTCAAGACAGGGAACAGGTGTGGAGACGCCCATGGAAAGAATCTACAGTGCATCTCAGCCCCAGTCACACAGGGCTGGAAGGAATCTTAGGACAGTATCTGGTCTGTCTTCATACCTCAATGGAGGCACGTCATCAGTCCCAGGCAGGAAAGATTTTCTTTCTTTAAAGTTCCTCAATATTATTAGCCAAATTTATGAAGTTAATAAATATTAATGTTGAATGAACTTGGCCACTGGTACCAAAGGCCCAAGGATGCACTGCTGGCCTGTTACAATCCCATCTGGTCAATCGGATTGATGACCACGTGGGATGTTGGTGTACGCGTTTGTAACTGTGTAAGTTCCCTGCCCCACCCTAAGGAAGGATGAAGCTGGGCAGGGGGGAAAGCTAGAAAAGAGACTGGGAAAAGGACTGAGAGAAGCAGAAGCAGCAGGAGGGAGATGGAGGAAGAAGAAGACTGGGGAAAGCATATGGAACAGAAATACAGGTGGAGAAGAAGTCTTGTTTGCCTCTTGGCTTTGAACTGGTACCGGACACTTGGGGGGCATGGAAGGAGACACTTGAAAGAGGCGGAGATGTGGGCAAGAGACACATGGGGAGATTAACAATGGCCGCCTTTATCTTGATGTTGATTTTGCTCTTTTCCTTCCAGATTTGCCTATCCCCTTCTACCCCTCTCCACAGTTCCTCATCAGAAGGTGCCTTAGACTTGTGGCAAGCTTTTGGGCCTCAGCAGTTCTGCTTTGGGCCAACCCTGTTTGGCTGGGCATTTACCCAAGGGATAGGTAACTTCAGATGCTTGATTTGGAAACTGTACTCTTTCTCTTTCTCTTTTCTCTATTGCACACTAATTATTGCACACTAATTGTATTCAAGTTCTTTTCTATTGAAGGATTTATGCACTAGAGTCTGTTTTGTCTTTATGTGGCGGATGGCAGAATCCACCTAGAGTGGGTAGGTTTAGGGGTCTCAGGGTGATCCATATTCTGCCCACTAACAAGGTCAGTGCTCATTACACTTAACACCACTACCGTTCTCCCTTCCCACCTCATTAGAGCTTCTGTGTTCACCGACAGGAACTAAAGTTTTCCCTAAGCATTGGTGTAGTAGGAGCAAAACTGTCTTATTCACCCTTATTTAAAAATATTGTGTCCACAGGATGGCTGGCTGTGGGTACTCTGGTAGGATGTGAAGTAGTGACGACACTTGAAAGGGCGAAAGACTCTAGCTCTAAAACATAAATGACTATGCAAACCAATCTTACCTCAATTTGAAAAAATGCTGCGTTCAAGTGGCTTTGGGGGAAAAAAAATCTACTTTTAATAGGTACAGTTCAAAAAAATCATTAGCTATCACTTGATAACCAGAATATTACTTTAACAAGTAGAGTATCTTTTCCAGTTTCTTAGCTGTTCTTGGAGACCTTGTTGACAAGGAGAGTACAAATTTGATTAGATAAACATTTGATGTGTTGCTCTTTCAAAGAAAAGAGCCAGATATTTCTGTAGCAAAGCTCTTTTCTTGATAAAATCATCCTCCATGAATCAAACACTTCTCTCAACATTGCTAGCAAATATATAATTCCCAGAATTATCCCAATGACTACACACATTTATGAATGAATTTCAGATAACAAGTTAGATGAAGGTAGACATTTTGAAACAGACTCCTGCTTAAATAGTTGCCACAGAGAAAATCACTCTTTCGCAGAAGGAAAACAATTCTAACCAGTTTTTTTTTTTTTTTTTTTATGGCACATAAGGGTTAAAAAGTGAGTTTTAAGGGGGAAAATTTGAGCTGTCATCTGGACTATTTGGGACAAGCTGCAAAATGAAGAAAGCTATTAAAGATCCAAAATGCAGACAGCGAGCGTAGCTGGTTGTGATGACAATGAAGTTCCAGTAGTATTTTGAAGAGGCACATATCGGCAGTGTGGAATAGCGCTGGTAATTAAACAGACATAAAAATCTGAAACTGGAATGTTGACAAGAAAGCATCCTGGCGTTACTAGCACTAATAGTCTCATCGTAATCTGCAGTGCTCCTCTTCAGCTTAAATAATGTTTGCCAGAATTCTCAGTCAACATTTTTCTCCCTTTCTTTTTGCATTACTCTACAGGAATTGTATGGAGCCTGCTGTGATTGAGACGTGAGAAGGCACGGAGATTCTCCTGGATAAAGAGCCGAAAGGCGGGAGTAGAGGAGATCTGAAAATGTGCCTCATGTCAAAGCCCTTTGCCTGCCGAGTGGCACGGTGAAGAACACTATGGGATCTCCTATGCTGAGGGTCTCAGTGTGCCTTGTCTTGTTATTTCTTTTTGCTATAGATTAAGAAGCTGCAGAAAACTTTAGAAGTGTGTGCTGAGAACCGGGCTGAGATGGGGAGAAGTTCATTTCCTCTCTGCAGCGTCCAGGGCTGTGTCTCCAGAGACTGAAACCATGTGATCACTCTCATGGGGCAGATTATAAGAAGTATGTTAGGAGGAGGCACTTTGGTGTCAGGCAGACCAGGGCTCAAGTTCTGGGCTGTTATTTACCTGGGGAGTGACTAGGAGAAATTATCTTACTTTCCAGCTCAGCTTCCTGGTCTGAAAATCACAGTCATGATTGCAGCTAGCTCACAGGGTCGTCTGTGCCTTAAATGTGATTGTGTATGCAAAGTGCCCTGTACTGCGCCTGGCACATACTAATGATCCATGCTGGGCTTTGCTTCCAAAGACAGGAAGACACTACTGGATTTTCTTCCTGCAGTTTGTGGAATACTGCAATAAGAACCAGGCTGACACAGAGTCAAAATCCCATAGAGGAGATTCACGACAGAGCAGCGGTTACCACCCTTCCTGACTGCAATCCACTATCTTGGGGTGGATGACTTCCTGAAGAAATCCTCAGTTTGATCATCACTGAGCAAATAAATGGCTGACACAGGCTGGGGTAGCTTGATTTCAAGCAATATAGTCTTTTTGCTATACCTCTTAGCTCCCACTGCAGCAGGGAGGAAAGAATGGAGACTAGAAGCTCAACTTTCTGAGCAAATACTTCTGTGCTTTACTGTGGGTTGGCATTATCAGACCGATATTCTTTCTCCCACCCCTTTCTCCTCCCTATTGCCTTTGTGGATTAATTTTTGAAACAAAATATTAATTAAAATTCACTATGTGCTGGACACTCTTAATTTTTTAGAAATCCTATTTCTCAAGCATGGTGGAGAATGTGTAAAATGTGTTACTTTTTTATAGGAAAAAAACACATAAATACAGAAGAACTTGTACAGGTACACCTCAGAGATATTGTGAGTTTGCTTTCAAATCACCCAGTAAAGCAAATAAGGCAATAAAGTGAGTCATGTGAAATTTTTGGTTTCTCAGTGCATATAAAAGTTATGTTCATACTATACTGTGGTCTGTTAAATCTGCAATAACAGTCTGTCTAAAAAAATCAATACATGGACCATATCTAAATGTGGCCCAGAGAAATAAAGTGAGCACAGTCTGTTGGAAAAATGGCCCCCATAGACTTGCGCAATCTAAGGCTACCACAAAACGCAATTTGTAAAGAATGTAGAACTTACGAAGCATAAGAAAGTGAAGCACAATAACATGAGGTGTGTCTGCATATGTAGAATATCTCTGGAATATTCTGGAAGAGACTGGTAATTGCGGTGACTTCTGGGAGGAGACTTGGGTGAACGGGAGTGAAGGCTGGAGGTGAGACTTTTGGTGTTGCTGGATGATGTTCCCCAGACATGCATTCATTATTCAAAATTATTTTTGAAAATATTTCCCTAGATAGCTAGAATGCTAATCCTTACTGATCATAGTTAATAGGTCTGTGCTCCACTGACATGCTCTGTCTTGTCCGAAATGCCCAAAATGAAAGTCTCGTCCCTTCTGGACGAGGTAGGAGGAACAGAGCAGGGAGTGTGCCTAACTGATCATCAACCTCACAAAATAGGGTTGTTACTCAATGAAATTCTTTCCACTAACACATTTCTAGGCAGACAGTGCAGGTTCTGGGATGCTAAAGCCTATGGCAGCTGCCTCCACAGCCCTGATGTCAAGGGCAGTGGTGTCAAGTCACAGGACAAACAGACAGAGACCATAGGAGCCATCATCTCAGCTCGACATACGACAAACTGCCACTTCGACCGCCACCTCGTATGTTCCAGACGTAACTGCTATTCATATAAATCCAAGTATCTGCTCAACCAAGTTGAGAACCTACTATCTGCTGAGGACTATTCCAATGAATTCTAAATACTTAAGGGATGAACTTAAAAGGGACCTCAAAATGAGTTTAATTTCACAACAGATTGTTTTGCAAATGGAAACACTGCCCCTCCCGATGTCTCGTCAAGATGGTTAATATCAGCAGACACATATTTGATATGTGCACATGTGGCACATGTGCATATGTGCACATGTGGTATCTCTTTCATCACCAGGGAATGGCTATCGGCAAGTTACTTAATATCTTTGCACTTCAATTTCATCCTCTGTAAAGTGGGAATAATGATACTTATCTTTTATGGTGATTTAAAGATTTTAAATAGTATATATCTAGAGAGAGAATTTAGTCCAGTGCCTGCCATGGGATGGTTTAATAAATAATAGTAAGAAGAAAAGTATAGGGGTTTCCAGTTAAATAAATAAATTACAGTTCCATAAATCCAACTCAACTTATACCCTATTTTAGTTTGCTCAAGGGGAGAAAAAAAAGAATGTTCAGTGCTCCCTGATTTTTCTTTCACCAGTTAAAGAAACTACACAGCCATACTATTAAGGAACCACACATGCTTCATAAAATGAGGTACAACGCCTCATTTTCAGACCCAGAGAGAGCGAAAGGTCAAAGCATTAGAACTTTATCAATAGGAACAATATCATCTGGGCCAATTATGAAGTCCTGGCTGGCCTGGGTTTGGAAGAGATGACTTTGGAGTCTTCTGGTTCTGGGAGCTCAGTATTTCACACAGTGAGCTCCCTTGCCTTGCCAGGAGTCCCAGAACATCAGCGCGAGAAAGCACTTGGTGCGCTCATATCGCCAAGGAGGAAACCGGGGCCTCTGGGGGAGACTTGCCCTGAATCACTTGGCAGGCGAGTGTCAAACCCAGAGCCAAAGCCAAATCTGCAGATGCCTTTGGCAAAACTCCCCTCTCTACCAGTCAGCACCCAACTGTTTGGGTACCAGGGAGTTAATTCTAGGTATTGACTATGACTTGTCGAATATTTAACTTCCCCTAAAACCAACTTCATCTGAAAGCCCTCAGCATTCCCAAATGCTCTATGATTCCTGCAAAGGCGACTAGTATGATGATTTTATTTCATGAAAATGGGGAGACTGTCAGCCATGAGCTATGTTTCAAATCTGGAGCTTCCTTTGACAGTGGTATGGAGTGATTTGGCTCTTTTCAAGATACTTAACTTTCCATGAGGATTTGAAAATTCAAAGTTGGAAAGCCCAAACCCTTTGTAAAGAGTTTTATTACTGACACTTTTAATAGACTATGGCGGCTGTGCTTTTTTTCTTCAAAGTGCTGACACTGGTTGGTAGTTCTGCTTTTTTTTCAAATCTCCTTTGGTTATCAATACCTTCCTAGAACTTGAATGCTAACTCTCTTTATTCCTGCAACCTTGAACCACACAGAGTAGAACAGCATTAAAGTTTCTGATTTTTTTTTTAAAGTGAAGATGTACAAAATAATGTTTGCCATTTCTAGCAGAACTCATAAAGTAGACTTTACCAGTTACTCCTCAAATTTAAGCAGCAAAGCAGAAACCTCACTCTGAGAATGTGGACCTTGGGATCTTGAGCAGGGAATATTTTCCTTTTGCTGTCAGGTCATAATGCCATTATCTTGGGTTGAGAGTTGATCGATTCTGTTCTGAACAAAGGAATGTCTTATGAATGAGAAATACACAACATGTCTTTCAGATACTTGTTTGACTACCAAGCAGAATGGACACAGTAGCTTACACCACAGGCTTAAATCAAATGGGCTTCCGCTTCAAAGTTTATACTTGGGCTTAAACACATCCATTGCATGGAGCAATTCAAACTATTACTGTTACACAACATCAGAATGCTGATCAGTGTAACAAGCATTGATGTTCCCCATCGACTGGAGAAAATTAATTTTATTTAATGGATCCTGACTGGGAGTAAAGCTTATGAATGAAAAGTATGCAGCAGACAAATACTGTTTCTGAGAAGAACTCACAAGTGGTAAAAAAAAAAAAAATACGTACATGGTAATTTATTTTGGAATCATGATGTGGTCTGTTCCTTTTCTCTTCCTGGAACTGTCATCATACCTGGGGAATCACTTTGTATGTACAGGAATGTCTATCTGAGTTAAAGACCTGGCTTTGGTTTTTCATTGGGGGCAAGAAAAAGTACCCTTGGTTGGCGGTTTGTGGGGTACACACAGGGGTCTATCATTTTTCTCCCTGAAACAGCGGTTCTGAGTTCAGTATACTGCTCCCTGGAACTGCAGGGCCAGCGATTCTGGATCTCCAAGAAGCCAGCCTGTTCTAAATTCACACTGAGCCCACCAAGTATGAAACTTTTCTTTTTTCAATTGCCTTTTGTAAGGATGCAGACTGGGAATTCCAAGTAGCTTGGTCCCTTCTGGAAGAAGCCTGGACCGTGGGCTGTGTCTCTTGTTTACTTTTAATAACAAAAACCCATCTCAACCTATGGCCCTGTCTTTTCCATTTGCTTCCATCTCTTAAACTTTCAGGATTTTCATTGATAAGACCCCTAACGGTGTGCAAGAGGTTGGTGATATAATTTCACAACATGGAACACTTAGCAATAGTAAGGCAAACTCTATTTAAACTCCAGGATCTAGTAATCACTACAGAGAAGCAAGCAGTGCCTCAAGGAGGACTTGGCTGATGTGATTACTTTATTGTAATTACTAGTTTAACATCTGGCTTTCCCCCTATACTGTAAGCTCTGGCAGGAAAGAATAATATCTGTCTTGTTCAAAGCTAGCTCCCCAGGACTGTAAAGTTCTGTTAGCAGTAACAACAACCTCAAGGCAGAATTAAATAAGATCAGTAAATATAAAGAGCTTATCACAGTTCTTTGAACATACCAGATATTCAATAAATATTTTGTTTAATAAAAGTAATAGAGGAGGATAAAGGGAGGGGGAGATTATAACTTAAGAAGTTCAAGCCTGTCATTAAATTTTATTTGCATGATAGTCACGAACACTTATATTTACCAAATGCTTAGCATGAGTCAGATTTTATGTTATATTATTTAATGCCTGAAAGCAATGTTAAGAAGTAAGAATGCTTATTATCTCTACTTTATAGACAAAGAAGTCAAGAATGTTGGGAAATGATCTTCTTTAGGTTATCAAATGAGCAGATGGCAATTCCAGTGTCTAAACTAAGATTTACTCCAAACTGCAAGGATGAACTTCAATATTAGGTGTTTAAATACAAGTTGGTATAACTTCCAAAGAATGAGCATGACTGGAGCATTTGGACATATTAGCCATCCCTAGATAGAACAGTGGCTGCTTTAGAACTCCTTAGAGGAGAAAAGATATCTCCAGCATAGAGATTCTGAGAATTTCCAGATGCTTCTAGGTTGACTGGCTGTAAGTGGACAGGGAAACTTTGGAGTTATAAACATCCCACTTGTTTTTCAACCCAGCCCATAAAGAACTTATGATATTCTGTGATGGAGAGTCAATAAAATAGAGTGAGTTAGGAAAAGCAGTCAAAACACTAAAGAATTTAGGGAGGAAAACACAAGTCTCCATCTCTTATGTCTTAAGAAAGAGCCATGGCTTGTGGTGGAAGGAGTCACAGCCTAACTCAGTAGTGGGCCTGCTGATGAGATGAGACCAATGCAGTCAAGTTTCCACAAACTTCAGAGTCCACCCGGAAGTCAGAAAACCTTTATGGGAGTCAGAGCACAGGAGAGAGGCTTGCGAGCAAGGCCAGAGACCTCTATGAAGTGACCCCTTAGGTGAGGTGAGGCCAGGAGAACAAAAACCACAAGACACCAAAAGGGCAGAAGATTGAGTAAACAAAGTGTGAAGATTTAGCGGGTGACATGTTATTATGAGCTAAATTATTTCCCCAAAATTTATATATTTGAAGTCCTAACTTTCAATATTTCAGAATGTGACTATATTTGGATAAAGGAGCTTTAAAGAGGTTAAGATTAAAATGAGGGTATTAGGATAGGATCCTAATCCAATCCTGATTAGTATCTTTCTAAAAAGAGATTAACACACACACACACACACACACACACACACACACACACACACAAGCAAAGGATGTGTGTGGGGGGTGGGAGGCACTTGTGTTCACAGAGGAAAGACTCATGAGGACACAGTGAGAAGGCAGCAAAGCAAAAAGGCCTCAGGAGGAACCAAACCTACAGAGACCAAGATCTTAGAATTCTAGCCTCTAGAACCATGAGAAAACAAATTTTTACTGTTGAAGCCATCAGCATGTGGCATTTTGTGGTGGAAGGCCCTAGCTAATATACAAGGGAATATAATATAAATAACATAAACTAATATACAAGGGAACAGATACAAGGGAATATAAACTAATATACAAGGGAACAGATGGGTGTCCCTGGGATTCTCCTAGGGAAAGGAAGAACTGGGAGGAGGTAGGGTGAGATTAGTTCAAGTACTTCTAAAGGTGGTTCACAATTACTTTTATTATGAACTATGGATTTTTTTAAGTGGGGGGTCAGTATCCCTTAGACTGGTGGAACCTGGGAAGGTAGGGATAGGGTAGCTAAGACCCAGGACCAAAGTTGACATGCTGAAGAGAGCTTAAATAAGTATAAGGCTTTGCAGATGTCAGAAGAGATGTTGAAAACAGGGGGGGGGGGGGAGCATAAAGAAAAGCTGGGAGCATGAATATGCCCCCTTTAGAATTCTATCAAGGATAGGTATCACTCAAAATGAAAGTTTGCTGGTCAGAAATAACATTTCTGTAATATTGGTTGGAAGGAAAATACAACAGGTATAAAAAGGCTTTGCAAGTTCCTTCAACTGAACCAATTTGAATTTCAACACAGAGGACCTCTCCCTCACTCCAAGTCCCCCAGGAATAGCCATACCAGCCGTCTATTAATATGCAAGGGCTGAAATGGTAGGGTTGAAACATGGAAGCATTAGAAGCCAGAGCTGGAAGAAAATTAAATATACTGCATTCTCATAAGCCCTTTTGATTACATTACCATACCTAAGCCACAGGCACACATACGTTTTTTTACAAGATATCCTAATTTTACCTGGGTGAGGGATTAATTACCTCTCACCTGTGTTTTAACAAGACAACATTTTAAAATGTCTCTCAGTCTTCTTGGCAGTAGTAACAAAACACCAGACTGGGTAGCTTATGACTAATAGAAATTTATTCCTCAAAGTTCTAGGGTCTGGATGTCTCAGACCAGGATGCCAGCGGAGTCAAGTAAAGATCCTCTTCCTTGTCAAAGATCTCTCACTGTATCCTCACCTAGTGGAAGGAAAAAAGCTGCTCTCAAGCTTCTTTGATAACTGTGCTAAACCTGTTCAGGGGGGACACCTCTTACGGCCCACGCACCTCCCAAAGTCCCATCACCTTGGGGAACAGTATTTTAATATATGAATTTGGGGGTGGGGAAACAATCATTTAGGCAATAACTCTCTCTCTTACACACACACACACACACACACACACACACACACACACACACACTCACCCATGCACGCACCCTCACTCTTTTCCTTGTCCTGCCTTTCTCCTTCTTTCTCAACACTTTGTAACATGGAATCTGAACTTAAACATCAAAGGTTTCAGAGTTTATAAGTATTTTAACATGGTGGACTGGCCATTTGAGCGATGGATTCACCTTCAAGTGCCCTGTGATCTTGATGATATCACACAACCTCTCTGATTTTGTTTCCATCTCTAAAATGGGGTCAGGAATAAGTGTTTTCCATATGCAGGGGATTTATACAATTTCTATTGCAATTTTCTATTTCTTATTTCTACCTCAAATTTCCATTTGCACTTCTAGGTGCAAAATCCTTTACAAATGTTGTCTCACGTAGTCCTCTCAATCTGGCGAGACAAGTATGAATAAATGCCTTCATTTTCTCCAAAAAAATCTTGTGATACCTACTCCACGGAGTTAATGGTCTAAATAAATTGTATCACATAAAAATACACTGTCATCTATGAAATACCAAAAGAAATTTTAGTTAGAGTTTTTTTTTCAGTTTAAACAAATCTCAGGATTCATAGAATATATGGCTCTTCTGTTGGTGTTTTCTAAGAGGGGAAGGAAAGGCAGTTTTGTCCAAATCTGATATTATCTCTTTTTTAAAGCAGCAATTTTAAAAAAAGATTTATTTATTTATTTACGCATACAAGCTGGGGTATAGGCCAGAGGTGTGGGGTGGTGAAAGGATTCACCAGAGACAGAGTGGGGAGCAGAACAGGCAGAATGACTGAAGTACACTGCTGAGGGGAGCAGCAGGCGAGGCAGGAGAGGTCTGCTGTGCCATGTGGGAATCTCCCTGGCCAGGTATCGAACTCGTGCTGCCGCGGCTCTGGATAGCTTCATAGTGCTGCAATTAAACCATGTGCCACCAGGGAGGCCCCAGCAATTTTTGATAGGAGAAATGAAAAGCAAAACAAGTTCAGAAAGATCTAGCAATATCCAGAGGCTTGGGGGACACTAGCGTTCTGAAGAGGCTTAGGAGAGCAGAACATCTAATGACTATTAAGGCAGAAAGCAGATTCAGGGCTAGTCATCAAAACCTGTCTTCATGAAGTATACTCTCTACCTATCTTGCGATGTAAATTACCATTTCCTCCTTGTTATTCCAAAATTCAATTTTTTTCCTTGATCCCTGATCATTTTTCATAAGTATAATCCCATTTTTCATGCTTCTAGGACCCCCTGGAAAATAACACATAAGTGGCTAAGTCAATCCAGTTGATGTGTTGATGAGTGCTCTAGGATTACTGTTACCCCTCTTCCGCTCCCAACCCCCACCTGAATGGGAACTTTGCAGTGCAGTAGGCCAGAAAATGATAGAGCTCTGGATGGACCAACTTTATTGGTCATAATATAAGCAATAACACCCACGTGAATTTCTAAAGCCCTTTTTGGATAAAGTAGGATTTCATGTAGAGTCTGCTGCGGGTGATCCAAGAACTTATGAGACAACTAGGATAAAGATTATTTTCATTTTTCAAAAAAGGAAAGTCAGTCTTGAAGAAGCTAAGTGACTCATTTCTTTCCTCCTTTCTGCCATGCATACTTTCCTTCCTTCTTAAATGTAACAAATGTTCCTTCTTACAGCTCCTAATCATTCATCCCAATCAATCAACATCCCAATCATTCAGTTCTAGCCTCTATAGCTGTTACTGAATACTATCAACCAGAAGCTTCAAAAATAGCACGTTAAAACTAAGGACATCATGTATATCAGAGTTCTTTGCAAAGCACAAAGCTACACTCAGGTAATTGCTTATATCACCACTATTATTAAAATAGACCACTAAGGGTCTATTTTTTTTTTATAGCAAAAAGGAAAGGTTTTCATTTTTGTTGTTTCGTCAAACACATGTCCGCCTCAAGAATCCCCAAATGTCATCTTCACAAATCTCCAAATTTATACTCCATTCTATTCCACTAGAAAGTTACTAGAAGACTTCACTCATCAACATTTCTGCAACTTAGGACTAAACTAAAACTGCAAAGCCAACCATAGTTGATAAGAATTGTTCTTCTGATTGGCAGCTGAAGTTGGTGTGACATAGGTATCAAGCCATAGAGCCAAAAGCTTTCCTCAGCGTGAGGCAAATCTCCCTCAGGAAACTGTGTCCAGACAAATATTTACTCAAAAGTTCTTGTCAATTCAAGACCCTGAATTGTTCTCATCTAGAGAAAGCACTCTCTGCATTAGTAAAAGTGGTTTACAGTCATCCCTCTCCCTCCCCAGTTTTCCTATTCTGCTCCCACCCCACCATCCTGCTGACAGTAGCAGATGCAGGGTCTCATTAGTTACAGGGAGCCGGGAGAGCTGTGAGGTTGAAGGGAAATTACTTTAGCCTATCCAAGGAAATAAGCCAGGCTAATGAGAAGAGAGGCCTTTGTGGCTACTCTGTCAAAAAGAGAGAAGCCCCAGTTTTCCTGTGCATGCATTTAGGAACTCAAGATGGGGAGCAACACATCGGGGCTCCCCATGAGTTACCTTTAGCAGAGAAATGAGCATAAGCTGTGATGTGATGTTGTACGGGAAATATTTGGGCATAGTGGAAAAAGAATAATTGGAAAAGGATAAAGGCTCAAAACAGTTCCGGGTCTCCAGTGTTTGGACTGGGGAATGAAACCCATCTAAAGAGCTGTCATAACAAAACGATTAATGTTGGATTCTGAACTCTCCTGACATCCACCTCAAGTACTAAGTATTAAATATTTACAAAGCACTTGGGCTTGTAGAGTGCTTTCTCGTTCTTCTTTCAATTTCTGCCTTCTGCCAGATGGAGAAGTGTGGCTATGATTGACTTTACTGAGGGGGAAGTGGAGGATCATTAAATGCCAAGTGATTTATTCAAAACTGCAAAGTTAATGGAAGAGTCGGGACTGGCATCAGTGGAAATGATACTGTCACACATGAACCTATATCCTAGAGTAACCAAGCCAGACCCAAAGGAGATCAGTCAAAGATCCTAAAAGTAATTCAACAGGAACTCAAGCAGGCAGCAGTTGCCTGCTTCCTGTCTAGCATCTCTGTTTGCCACAGGGAAGATACTAGATTATTTAATTTTGATGGCGTGAGGAGGCCAAGGAAGGGAAGGATGGGGTTGAGAGACATCACTTATAAATATGGTGAAAGACAGGGTCAAATCCCTAGTGGCTGTTGCTCTGATCCTTGTTCTACTTCCTGAGCCATGAAGCTGTCATGTCAGTAGCATACAATAAGATCTATTTTATGCTTTATAGAAAGTAACATGCTCGAATTCAGGTACCTCCATGCCCTCTACATCATCTATAGTGATCTCTTAAGAAGTCATCATTCATTTCCTTTATTGGATTTTGCAATCACATCATAAACACCATCACAATTATACTAAGTAATAGTTACAGAGCATTTATAAACCATGTGTCAAACACATTTTAAGCACTTTAAATCTATTTACTCACTTAATCCACACCACACCACTATGAAATAGTTTCAACCACTACTCTCATTTTACAGATTCAGAAACCGAGGCCCAGAGCGTTTGAGACTGACCCCAGCTTGACAGGAGTGGAGCAGGATTTGAACCCACAGCTTTCTGCTCTTAGTCACTAGGCACAAGAACATCACACCCTAAAGCTGGGCAGTGAGTTCGCACATAACATGGCATCTTGTTGGTGTTCGGTGCACCCTCGTTCATGTCTCCTTTTACATAAGACATTATCTTTACATAAACTTATTCCAGATCTATGTCCAAGTCTACCAAGTGGTGGCAACTACACATTGATCTATTTCTTTGTGTTAAAAATTTCTAGGTAATTTTGATTCATGTTGCATGCATTAGTATTCGGGCTAGAAGCACATTTTACCCACTCAATTTTTAAAAATATGAATCTGAGCATCTTCCCTGTTTCAATTTTTCTGTATCAGGAGCGTCTAAGCTACAGACTATAGTCAATCTGGCTCTCAGCCTGTGTTTGTAGTTCTACCTGCCAAGCTGGAGGGACATGGGCTAAAGATGGTACGTGACCTTCCAAGCCTGCAGTACTCTTTGGCCCCTTATAGCAGCAAACTTTCTGATCTCATAGTTTATGCAAGTTCTCAAGGTTACCAGAGAATTATATTTTATATTTTCTCTAGGAATTTTGTTGTGTCCCTTGCCACAGTCAGACGTCCTCTTCATCTGATTAGCTCCTAAGTCAGAAAGAGAAATAAATCAGAAAGAGATCACAGGTAAAGTGGCAGGAACCCCACACAGAAGTCAGAGGCGGCCCCAAACACAGCATGAATTTTTCAAAACTAAGCCAAAGTACTCTTGTGGCTCTTGACAAAGTGGGGAGAAGGTCAGATCAACTCACATTTTGGGGACCGGGGACCTGGGGTAGTAAACAATAGTGATTCCTGGGGATCAGCTCTGTGTCCAACCTGAACTGGTAGTTTAGTTTTTACTACATTATGTTTACTGAGGTAAAGTGGGCTTAATTGTTGTATCTGCTTGGGGGTTATAGGTATAAATCTCTACAAATGTGTATTTTCACATCCTGCCCACCACTGGTGCCCCATTAATCCTCCACCATGTTCTGTTGAAATTCATGGCTCTACAAACGATTGGGAAGAAAGAATACAGGTTTCCAAGTGTACAAAAACAAGACACCCAAAAGAAAATGTAGAGTGAGGGGGGTCAATCAAAGAAGCTCTCTTAGGCCTTCAGAGTCATGGGAGTGGGGTGGGGGGTGCGTCACTCAGAAAGCAAATGTTAAACAATGTATGTAGGGAAAATATAGCAACTGCAGAGCAAGGGTATTAAAGCAGCCTTCACAGACACAGTGAAACCTGGAAGAAGAAAGGAGACTGCATCCCAGAGACATCACCCAAAATGGGCAAAGTTCAGCACAGAGGACCTCCCTGGTGGCCCAAGGGGTTAAGTCTCAGCACTATGAAGCTATCTGCAGCCACTATAGCACGAGTTCGATCCCCGGCCAGGGAGCTGACCCACATGGAGCAGCAGACCTCTCCTGTCTCTCCTGCTGCTCCCCTCAGCAGTGTATTTCAGTCAGTTTGCCTGTTCTGTTCCCCACTGTCTCTGGTGAATCCTCTCACAGCCCCACACCCCTGGCCTACATCCTAACTCTTGTATGCATATATAAATCAATCTTGAAAAGAAGTTCAGCCCAGAAATGATCAGTTTCATTCTCTTTGTTCCCTATCACTGACACTGTTCCTGTTATGCCCTATGATCAAAAAGTATTGGAATGAATCTGGTTTAAGATTTAGTGATTAACAGAAGGAGAAAATAGCACACAAAACATAAACAAAAGCAAAAACCAGCAGGCAACCACAAATAAGAGCCATTCTACAGGGGAGGGGGAGGAAGAGAGACCAAAATAGGGGAGAAAAGCGCGCAAGGGACTATGGTGATGGTTCACGGGTGAATTGGTGGTAGGCAACCTACGGGGAATACACAATGATGTAAAGGATATAAATTAATTTAAAAAATAAATAAATAAAAAGATTTAATGATTAAAAACTCCAGTTATTTTTATTTTTATAATTGCTATGGGCTTTACATGTATGTCTTTCCAAAATTCACATGTTGAAATCCTAACCCCGAGGGTGAAGATATCAGGAAGTGAGGCCTTTGGAGGTATTCCACCCTCAAAAATGGGATCAGTGGTCTTCTATAAAAGGCCCAGGAAGCTTCTGACCCCTTCTGCCCTGTGAGGCCCTGTGAAACATGTCCAGTCAGCAATAACCCAGGAAATGGGCCCTCAGCAGGCAAGGAATACACCAGCGCTTTGTTCTTTGACTTTCCAGCCTCTAGAACTGTGAGAAATAAATATTTGTTGTTTATAAGCCACCCAGTACATAGCTTCTTATTATAGTCACCTGAATAGATTTATTTTTAAAATTTTTTAAAAGATTTATTTATTTATGCATACGAGCTGGGGTACAGGCCAGAGGCGTGGGGCGGCGAGAGGGTTCACCAGAGTCAGAGTGAGGAGCAGAACAGGCAGAGAGACAGAAATACACTGCTGAGGGGAGCAGCTGGCGAGGCAGGAGAGGTCTGCCGCGCCATGTGGGAATCTCCCCGGGCGGGCATCGAACTCGCGTCACCTCTGCCAACAGCTCCACAGCACAGGGCTTAACGGCTGTGCCACCAGGGAGGCCCACACCTGAATAGATTTATACAATAATCAATCGTCACTTATCAGGGTACTGGGGATGCTAAATGCATGTACTTTTTGGGCATTGAATGAAGATGGTGGGGGCTGGCAGCTACTCTAAAATATGAAGGCGAAAACCCTAGCAGGGCAAAAAATACTGCTAAGAAACTTCTCAGTGCCCCCTCTGGTATTGTGTATGCAAACTTGTAAAGTTCTTTGGCAGGTTCAAGTCCTTAGAACAACAGAACTCCTATATGAAAGGTCAAAGCTCCACAAGCAGATGTGGGACAACAGAGCCATTCTTTCTTTAGAACAACTATCAAATCTCTAGCTGTTCTTGGAAGACAGGTCGAGTCTAAAATCTTCCTATTTGCCTACTGGGTTTCCAGTCATTCCATTAATATGATCCTACTATAAAATTAGCAGATTTTTTTTCTTCTCATGAGTACAGGCAAACCTTGGAGATGTGGGTTTTGGTTCCGGACTACCAAAATAAAGTGGATACCACAACAAAGCAAATGACACATCTTTTAATTTTCCAGTATACATAAAAAGTTGTTAACGCTATACTACAGCCTACTAGAGCAGAATAGTATTATGTCTTAAGCACAATGTTTATGCCTCCATTAAATGTGACACACAGTCACGACACAAACACAGGCTCTTGGAAAAATGGCACCCAGAGACTTGATCAGCACAACGTTGACACAAAAACTCAATTTGTTAAAAATGTAGTATCTGCAAAGTGCTATAACATGGAGTGTCATTAAGCAAGGTGTGCCTGTGCTATAGGCATGGAGTGGATCTCTTACCCTGGCACCTCTGGCTTCTAAGGCACTGACTGAACCACAATCTACTTTCTGGGTCTTTTGCTCAAATGTACAGCAAGGGAACCTCTGATTAGTAGGGGCCACGTATGGGAGGGCGATATCAATGAATCTTAATTTTCAAAGGCCACAGGTTTTAAGATGACACTGAGTGTTTGCCTCTGCTTAATAATCACCGAGAGCCTGGAAAGTACGTGTAATGCAGAGGTAATTACAACATAACAGGATCGACACCCTTTCTTTGGCTTCTAGATCAACATTCCTGCTACCTGGCCCGCATTGCTCTTGTTAACTGGTACCTGCAATGCAAGCAGAAGTAATCAGACCCTATTAGCAGAAGTTGAGAGAAGGCTCATGCAGAGCCTGGGTCCAGGGACTGGGCATCCAGGCAGGAAGTTGAAAATCTAATGGAGTTCGTTGCAGCAAAGGTACAAGTAATAATTCCCTGTTTCCTGATAAAGTCAGACCCTCTACAGAGCTATAAATAAAACATTAACTAATTAAATAGGCTAGTCACTGAGGTGCATTTAGAGGGGTGGGGTTTTGGGGGGTGTCATCATTTCTATATTGGCAGGTGGTGCTGAAATAGCATGAAGATGTCCAAACCAGATCACCCCAAGATTCTCAGAACTAGTCTCAAGACATCCTAATCGCTATGCAAGTATTTTGAGCTAACAGCAATGAAATCTCGAGGCTGAGGAGAAGCTTCTGTCCTTCACTCTTCCTTAGCTGAAGAGATCCTTATATCCTAAACTGCTGCCCTCTTTCTAACTGGAGAAGCCCCCACTTTTTGTGACTTAGAAGAACACAGTTGGGGGAGAGCTCTTCCAGATCTAGGTTTAACATATTCATTCCATCTGAGAATCTCATCTTTACTCTCAGAATAAGGATGAGGTCACCCCTTCTTGTCTATCACATAAAGTTCCTTCCCTCCAAACCCCCACCCTCCCCTGATGCCTCAGGTCTTAAAATGCAGGATAAATATATCTGGTCTGCTTGATTAGTCTTTAAAATATATAGCCCTGTAAATTCTCCAGATATGTAATTAAATTTTGGTCTTTTCACATACTAATCGGCCTGATGTTCATTTGTTCATCCATCTAGACTTAGAAGAACCTAGATGGAGGGGGATTTCTCCCGCACCCCACAAACATAAATCTGTACCTAAGCTTGTGTGACAGAGCATACATGTGCTATCCCATGGGACCCAACACAAGAAAATGGGGTGCTGGGTGGTTTTTTGTTGTTTTGTTTTGTTTTGTTTTGGTCAGGGAATCCCTCCTACAAGAAACCAATGTGCTAAGAAAAATCATGTCTTTATCTCCATTTATTTCCAGGTTCATTAGGAAGAGAAGTGGATTAAATCAGTCCTTGGAAGAAGTTACATCTACATCTATTAATACTGAAAATTAACTAGTATCTCCCACTTTCCTGTAAAATCTGACAGATCCATTTAAGGGAAGATCAGTGCTGAAAACTGCAGCTTCTGCAGGGTTAAGAGGTACAGATTCCTTGAGCCACACATGAGAATGATTACAAACTGTCATTTGACTTGACCTCTCTATCAGCCCTGAAGGCTGACTCCTCTGGAGGAGATGCATCTAAAGTGTGACTCCCTCAGAATACAAAACCAAACTTTTCAGTTATTCTTAAAGTAACTGATGTGGCATAAACTTGATATTCTCCCAGTTAATATAACATTGTTATCATTGCAGAGGACTCAAGGGGCATAATGTTTTCCTTCCATTTTAATATTTTATTATCAATCTTTAGTGGCAGTAGTGCTTTTCCCAGATGAAAGAAATTTTGAATAGATGCCACGCATGGATCAATTGGGGGCACAGCCCAGCTTCTTGAAACCAAAACAAGATCAAGCAGTAAAGACAAATCACATACGCATCTGCTGTCCCCTCTCTGTCACTATCTTAAGCTTTGGGTTTGGTTGCCATGTTTAAAAAAAGGACACGGAATTAAAATAATACATTTTTTCATTAATTAAGCAGATTTTTAAGTGGATATCTGCTCTGACCTGGGCTGCATGCGTGCAGTTCTGGCCCTGGGCTCCAATTCTCTCAGGCCCTGGTGACAGAAACAACTGACTCCCTTCTCTACTTCTTCATGCTGAGGGGTGCTGATGGCTCCTCACTTGTGTTAATCCCTGGACACCTCCTCATTTTTACTGGGTCCTTGAAACCTGACCATGCCTTTATTCCAGCATTCCACTGCTTCCTCAGGACTCCATCTGATACAGCCCCATTCCACAGGCTGAGAGACATCCAGCCTCTCCCCAGGACCTCTAATGGCTCCAGTGGAAAAGCTGAATGACATTCTCTGGTGACAGTTGGATGGATTTCTTCTCCAGTTTAATTCTCAAACATGCCATTCCCCACGGCACCCCCAGTTGACACCCTTTTCCTTCTGCCTACTCTACCCATGGAACAGTTCCTAGCTCCTTCTTTCTCCAGAGTGTGCTAACCAGCATGTAGTAAACGCTCCAAAATCTCACCGAAGGCTTGAGAAAGATGAAGGAGGAGGATTCCTGTTTGGAGTAAAACAGGAAACAGGTTGAATTAATCTTAGACATGAAATTCCTCAGCCAAATTTATGCGCCACCTCCACCACTGGAAATTGCTCTCTGTCAGACTTCTCTTTAAACATTCCAGTGGCCATGACACTAGGCCTTTCCTCCTGCCTCAGAGTCCTCCCTCGGATCCATCAAATCGTCACTTCTTCCTACTAAGTACCAGTAACTCCATATGCAGAGAATGATTGCACAGTCTTGTCTCAATCTTGTCCTTGAAGACCAGGCCCTAGGGTCTAGCCCAAGGACCCGCAAACCACAGTATCATGCAAGAAATACACATAAGTCTGAAATGAAATTTGGCTGGAACACAGCCACACCTGTTTGCTGCGGCTTCTGTGGGCTATTGCAGAGCTGAGGGACTGTCACAGAGACTCGATGGACCACACAGCCTAAACTATTGACCCTTCATGGGAAATGCTTGCCAAATCCCAGTCTAGCCTTTCACAGTTACAAAAGAAGTCAAGCAGCTATTTTCCTAAATAAAAGTTGCAGCCTTGAGATTAATTTTGCCATTTTTAGGGTACCAAACGTATAAGCAGCTGCTTTTTAAAGTGCTAATTTTCTTCTCATTACTCAGTATCCAAAACACTCAGTGAAGATTAAAGAAATGATATTTTCTATATTCTGGCTATAGATCTTTCTAAGGGCAACTAAATCTTGAATTTGTGTAGAACTTTTAGCCCATTAATGCCACCTTTATTAATCTAACCTAAGGAACTGAGTAAGTATTGAACAAAGATTCAGCTACAAGGATGTCAACAGGGGTAGTTTGTAAGAGGTAAGTAGAAAGCAACATATACCAGCGGTATATCCATTCAAAGAATAATCTGAAGCGATGAAATGAATCATGTAAAAAAATTGTTTTAACGAGAAAAAAGTAGCTATGGTATATTTTCAAGTAAAAAGAGAGGTGAAAATACAGAAATATGAGAAGTATATAGTATGGCCTTATTTTTGTTAAAAATATGTAAGTAAATCCATGTATATATACAAACAAAATAATACATAAAAATATACTAATTTTTAAAAACAGTTGTCTCTTTGGAGAGATAAAAAAGTAATTTTTTCTCTTTTCCTTCTCTCTCCCTCAGGAAATATATTTTATACTTTATTAAGCATTTCTTATTTGAAGAGATCTTGAACTGACTCATTTGCTAGTGTTTTAACTGTTTGATACCTGCTGAAGAATAACTTCTGGCTCCCCTAATTCAACCGTTTGCTCCCCTTTCTCTTCTGTGATAGGCGTTCTCTCAGACAAATTTGACTCTAATACTATTCAAACAAGCTCTGTTGTAGCAACAGTTGACATCCTGTCTGTAATACCCAGCATGAAGACGCCTGCATTTTTCTGTATTAGATCAGGGAGTTGTTTGTTTGGGGGTGGGATTTTTTCCCTCTTTTTTTTTAACTTGCTCTAAAAATACATCTATCCACAAAAATAGAGATGACGGAATACAAAAAACTCAGTCCTCATCCTTCCGTGGTCTGGGAATTGTAGTCTGGAAATGCAATACAAAGGCTCTGTTTTCTGAAGCATCTGGCACATGCCGGAATTATAAAGACCAGAGAGGAAGGGGGTGACGCAGTCACGTGCCGTCCAACACAGTACAGCTGCCCAGATACAGGGGAACATGTCCGTTCCTGGATTTACTGTGTAACTTGAAGGCAGAGAATTCCAAAGTAAAAAATAGATGCAGATTTCTTCCAAGGGCATGTTAATACTTCAGTGCCCAGCAGACATGTCATATCCTTGCTTCACTGTGCAGGACAGCCCTTTGGGTTCATCACAAGGGGGAAGTGAGAAGATCCCTGGTTTCAGCATCAGACAGACTCCAGCATTTAAGATTCCAGCCATGGAACATAACAGATGGGGGCTCTAAGTCATCTGCATCAATCTGAGCCTCAATTTCTTATTGTAAAAACAGTACTATCAACCCTGTAGAATTTTACTATTCTTAGTCATTTTACATGTGCAAAAAGGGAAACAATAAAATCTAGCTCTTTGACTAAGTAAGCATAACCAATAAAAATATTATTCATTCTAACACTGGTTATAATGCAATCTTGTAGTTTGCTGATTTTTCAAACTCTGGAAACCTGGCAATAATTTAGAGCACAGTTTTCCAGGGATTAATGAGGAGGTCTGGGTCAGAGGCTACTTCTTGCTAGTTCTTCTAACATCATGTCTTCCCCAAGCTTTTAAAATGAACTGTTATTGCAAGCCTCCAACAGACCACTTACTGCAGGAGGAAGTAAAAGAAAAAGGAAAAAAACATTCTCTCTTCTGTACATATTTGCAGAATCTTGAGACTGAGGCTAAGTCTTAAATTACTGCTTTCACTATGTGCTAGCAGTCGAGCAGGCTGCTTCTTAAGAAGTCAAATCTTATTTTTTTTTAAAGACTACATGAATGCATTGATTTTTCTATGTCTAAGAGTTGGAGCAATACACTCTACATAAAACATCCCTGTTCCTCCCTCTAGGTACCTACACGGTGCATTTTAGCTCCTTCTCTGGTAGTGTCTTGTGTTTTTCTGGATGCTGTGAAGGAGCCTCCCTTCTGGTTGCCTGTTGAGGTTTTTGGTTATTGTGAAAGTCTTGTGAAACTATGTTGATATAAGTTGGCAAGAAGAAAACTGAAATAGACTTAGGGGAAGTTAGGGCTCAAATAGTTTTGTCATCTTTACACTTCCATGGAAAGCCTAAGTGAGGCCCAGCAGCTGCAATGCTTGGGTAGGCCTGAAATAACAGTATGGAAATTAGTGCTGGTCTTGGCTCCCCACTCTGCTAAGCGGCCAGCTCCTCATGAGTCCAGATTCTGTTTCTTCTTTGGGTGAACGGGCTGTCCAAGTCTTTGTAGCAAAGTCATTACATGGAGCCTTCAAAGTTTTAGAATTTTCATGTTAGAAATCTTAATTTTAAATTTTGGACACAGCAGGTCACATTTATTTTTGCAATGTATTCTTTTTTTATTGAAGTAACACTGATTTACAACACTACATGATTTTGGTGACTACATGATTTAGGTGCTTAGGATCACATCTTTTTTAAAAAAATATTTTTTATTTTACTTATTTATGCATAGAAGAACTGGGGTGTAGGCCAGAGGTGCGGGGGCTGAAAGGACTCTCCAGAGACAGAGTGGGGAGCAGAATAGGCAGATCTATTGAAATACACTGCTGAGGGGAGCAGCGGGAAAAACAGTAGAAGTCCGCTGCGCCATGTGGTTCAGCTCCCTGGGCGGGGATTGAACTCAGGACACAGTGGCTGGTGATAACTTGATAAGGTTGAGACTTTAACCCCTGCACCACCAGGGAGGCCCAGGATCACATCTTTTCTGATACATGTTCACTTACTAAATCTTTAGCAATCACAGGGCATGAACAAAATTTCCACTTCAAATTTTTCAATTAAATCAGGCATATACATGATTATTTTCATTATTAATATTAAGAAAGCTATTTTATCTTTCCAAAACTAGTCATAGCTACCAGAGACAAATTATTCCATCCTTAGCCTGCCTGCCTGCCTCCCACCCTCCCTTCCTTCCCCGCCCTCTCCTCTCATTTGCTCCCCTCTTTTCTTCCTTTCCATCCTTTCCTGAGTCTTTCACTTAGGCATTCATCAACATACACTCCACAGTCAGAGACTTCCCTATCCCTAACCCCTAAAACAAAAACTCTACACATACTTAGCCTTCAATATACATTGTTTGAATGAATTTGAATGAAGTCCCTTTACTGACACAGTCAGTCATTCCTTAAGTAGGTGTTGTGATGGATGAGAAGACACAGCTACCTCACTTTCTTGGAGCTCATAACTATGATGTTGAGAAGCACTGCGGACATAATTACACAAGCAATTGAACTGTTGTATGTTCTGTGGTGGAGAAGCAGAAGGATGTTTTGAGAACAGATACCAGGAGACCTAATATAGGGTGAGAAGAAAGAGGGTATAAGGGTAGGTAGAGGCAATTGTCTTTGAGTTTGTGACAATAGACTTTCTAGACTCCTAATTGCCCCCACCCTCAACTGCTTACCTGAAATTCTTTGACTAGTGACTTATTTGTGGAGCTCACTTCTGTAAGTGTCACCTTATGTAGGCAACACACAAGTGCTTATCATTCATTCATCAATATCAATTTGTTTTCTCATATTCACTCTCTGCTAAATCACTGTCCTCAGATGCCAGTCACTATGCTCTGGCTTGTGATAATGTTGCCAATACAGTTTGTAAAGTGCTCTCTGACCCTTGGAAGAAAGATACTGCAGAAAAGGAATTGATTAGAAAATAATTGAATACACTGGGGTGTATCTGGCCTTCTGTTTAAATGGAATTGACTCACTAAGGGTCACGGATGCTCATTTGTTCAGAGAAGAAGGATACTGAGAGATAAGAATGAGAAGCGGAAGGGACATTTCCATCTGTCATGAAGTATCAGGTGGAAAATAAAGGGCTGGCTTCCATTTTACAAGCAGATCCAGCTTTCTGCATAAGCCAAGGGAATTGTGATTTAAGTATGTAGAAAGGTTCCCAGTGAATTTAAAATAACCCTGTCCCTGTCCTTAGCCAACCCCCGCTGCCCCCCACCTCTTAGATGACAATTCAGATGTTGAAAACGCACAGTATCAGTCTGCTGCTTGAATAGTATTATGGCACTGTTTTATGAGAAGGAAAGGAATCATATCATCTATGACTAAGGGGTCCCACCCAACAACAAACCCGTTACCGCACGCTGCCAGCTTTAGAGAACAAATAAGCGATGGACAGGCTGGGGAAGTTCTGATAGAAAGGACAGTGACATGAGACTTGTTGTGTAAGCCAAGGGTCAGAGGAGGACACCGAGTCACCTCAGGGTAGGAAATGTCGGGGAGGGGTGGATGTGAAAAGATAAACTTCGAATGTTGATGAAATCTGACTGGCTCTGAATGTGCTGCCCACATTATGATAATGCCCAGGAAAGCTAAGCAAGGATATCAGTCACTGATGAAGGCATTTCAGACGTGACAACTGGGGACATGGGATCATTTGGGACAGGCAGGCTTTAGTAAGTCCCTTCGGTCACTCCTTGTATGTGTTTCTTTCTTCTTCTTCTTCTTTTTTTTAATAAAGCTCATTCAGATACACATACCAATTAGATCTCAAGAGCCAGGTTTGATGTGCAAGAAGTCTGTCTCCACAGCCATGGCTCCACGTGCCGTGGTGACAATATTGTTATTGGCACTGGAAGAAAACATCTGTTCTTCCAGTTGGTGCTCAGTTTTTCTTTTCCCTTATACACTTGGCTTATGATTAAAGAATTCTTCTCCTGTGGGCTGAGGATCTCCTTTAGAAAAGAAAAAACTCCATTCCTTAGTTACATCATCTTGCACCACCTACTTAACCCCAATAAGCTTCCCTTTCTTTTTCTGTAACTTGGAAGTAATGGTAGTAGGGACTGAACAAGAAAAATCTTGTCAGGGTTGAGTCTCGTCTGCATACAATGGGTGCCCAATAATGTCAGTCCTTATGATCAGGCAGTTTTCCCAGTCCATTCTCATTTGTTCACCTTGTTCTAGCTTCAAGCAGTAAGTCCCTAGCGTCAACCTAGCTGTATTTTAAAAAATTGTAAATAAACACATAAGGAGTGACCTAAGGGACTCATTGAAGCTGAGTTGGTACAACTTAGCACACAGCTCAGCACATCATTGAAAATGTTTTAAGGAATCTTGGCATTCTAACTTGCCACTAGATGTTGATGATGGTTTTGGGTTTGCTTTTTTCCTTGTCTATAAATGTCCCCCCAAACCACCTCATGTATCTGTCTTACTATAAATGACATATGCAATATGAAAAGAAGAACCACAAATTCTAAAAGATGATTGACAAAAACCAAGTCTAACAGGAGAGCTGGTTAATTGGTTCATTAGGCAAGGTCATGAAGAACACAATTTGACCTCAGGTCAGGCCAACGTGGTTAAGTTCAAGTTCCAGAAATACTGGGATTAGTAAATGTGTGTATGTTTTATAGTTTTAAATAGATTGAATCTATAGATATGTTAAATATATTGATAATATTAAAATCACATCTCTGAGATGAAAGAAAGTAGTAACTAGAGATTAAGGTGGAATGCAAATCCAGGTTAATCCAACCCAAACTCATGCTCTCAAGGGCAATGGTGTACTGTCTCTAGGGCTAGCTATTTTTCCGAGACACTGTCAGAGATCCCCAAACTAGGTGATAGTCTGGATCAGATGACTTTCCATTCCTCATTCCTCCACATCATTAAGATTTTAGGATCCATAATGAGTTTACCTAACATAGTCATTCCCCACTCTACCACACTTTCTTTTCTTTTTAAAGATTTATTTATTTATTTATGCATACAAGCTTGCATATCAGCCAGAGGTGTGGGGTGGTGAGAGGATTCACCAGAGACAGAGTGGAGATTGACTGAACAGGCAGATCTACTGAAATACACTGCTGAAGGGAGCAGCGGGCGAGGCAGGAGAGGTCAGCCATGTGGGAATCTCCCTGGCCGGGTATTGAACTCGTGCTGCCGTGGCCCTGGATAGCTTCACAGTTCTGCACTTAACCCCTTGTGCCACCAGGGAGGCTCTCTAACTTTATTTTCTATTACCTTACTCTGCTTTACTTTTCAACACAAACTCAACTTACTTGACATTTACATATCTTTTTATGTATTTGTGTTCTTTTTTTTCACTAGCACGTAATCTCCATGAAGTCAAGGATTTGTTGTTGTTCACATCAGCATCCCTAGTACCTTGATAGAATAATAATAATAGAATAGAACAAATGTAATTTGTTCAACGGATGGGTGCATGTGAATGAATAAATGAATGAGGTGGGAAAGACACATTATGTTTGGCACAGGACACCACTTGGGTATCAATATAGGAAAATTTCAGAGATGTTCATTTACAAGGCAAGTGTTGGGAATAGTCATTGACCTTATCTAAATGGGTAGAAGGTAAATATAAGAGTAAAGGAAGTTAAAGGTGGAAAGGTGCCAGAGTCAAATGCAAATGAAAGGCAATTAGCCAGTTCAATGACAGAGAAACCATACTTCTTCAATCAAATTGAATGAGTTGAGCAGGTTTTCTCTGTAAGACCCCATCCCTATACTTAGGGTCTCTTTAAAGCTGATCTAGATGGTATTCTGTCCAATTCCCTAGCTTGGTATAATGGGGCTTTGATTTCCCTTAAGACAATTGTCTGAAGACATGAGTTAGAAAACAAGAGAAAATCACCTGCTACCTTCCTAGTGGCCTATGCACTGAGAATGAAACCTAAGGCCTACGGGGAAAAACAAATTGAAGTCCCAAGGTCCAATTTCTGCCTGCCTGTGCAATTGGGCCACATCTGCAAGAAATCGCATCTTTTATTCCCAAGGCCATAGGATAAAGTATAAACTCTCTAATCACATGTCTCTTTCCTGTGGGATGTCAGGAATTGAGATTACAAAAATGATGACAATAACCATAGCTATGGTACCCTTACTGCCTACTCATGACTGGTCTTGGGCCAGGGAATACATACTAAATATTAGTCTCTAATCTGTACAAAACTCAACAAAAGGAGGAATCAAAAATTTCTCAAGGTCACACTTTTACTCAGTGGTATAGATGGAATCAAAACAGATCTATCAGGTTCCCAAACCTGTTTCCTACTGAAAGGACAGCATTCCTGCATGATACTGGATAATAGGTCTGCAGCTGCCAAGGCCACCTAAGCAAAGAGGAAGGGGAACTCTGGGGCAGGGTGAGATGGAAAGGCAGAGTGATTAAGGTTACTAAAGAAAAAAGGTAAGTTAGGAAAGAGGGTCCTCTTAAAGTTGAAAGTGAGAATAAAAGGTAAGTCAGAGACAGGAGACCTAGGCAAGAAGATTGCCAAGATAGGCCAAGATTGCCAAAATAGAAAAGCAGTTGTATTTAAATGTTAAATCTTTAAATATTTAAGGAATTGTATTTAAATATCAGAAAGGCCACAAAGAAGAAAGAATACTCATTTCATGTTTCAAGAGAAGGCATGATTAGGAACTGTTAGCATTCCATTTTAAATAATAAGGTCATTCTCAATCACTCAAGGTGATGCTAATGTCTGTCTCAAACTTCACTGACCTAACAGTCTTTCTTTTGTGGAAAAAGCTTGCTGTTTTGCAAATTTAACATGGAGGTATCCTTCCTTCCCGGTCATGGGATCACACAGGTATAGATGCTGATGAATGTTAGACTAATTAGGTCTCTCCTCCCTGCTCCCATTCAAAGGAGCATGGGAAACAGAAAGAATAAATCCTAAACACTTTCTCATGGTGCAGTGAGGAGTGACTATGGGATAGATGGTGGCCATGTTTTCCAGAGTGTAGAAAGCCAATCTGAAAGAATGAAGAACAGAGACAATCAGAGATGGAAAGAGGAGGACAAATGAGCGAGCAGAGAAATTGGTTGATTTCCAGTAATCAAATTTGGTTTATATTCATCCCTGCAAGCTATCCTTCCCAATTTTTGGTCAAAGAGAGCTAACCAGAAAATGGAACATTTTCCTAAAATTAGTTTGTCACCTTCAACCATAAGATCAGACACTTTCTGATGTGGTTAATCTTACTGGACATGGGTGGAAGTAAGGGCACAAATTCCCCTTCTCTGGACATATTTAAGAAGGGTTGGATGGTAGCAAACACAGGTGTCATTAAAGTGGTTGAGTTGGAAGTCTTCTTCCAATCTAAATTCTATGAGAGCTGCAAGATAGTCAAGAACATGTTTTTTCTTTGTGTCTCAGTCACTTTTGCAAGGCTCATTTGCTTCATTATTTTCCCAGCTCCATTACCATACAATGTAATCTACTGATGGCCCACTTACAAGACCAGGGGATTTCACAATCACTCTGATAAAGAATATAAGAAGAAAACAAGGAAATACATTTTTGTTTCCATGCCAAACCACAGTACAGTGTTCAATCAGGGTTGCAGTTTGGGGACTTAGCCAGAAAGACTAAATGATAACCAAATTATGAACTAGACAGACCTTAACACTATGGCTCCCCAAAAGGGCCCCAAAAGTTTGTATGGTCACTCACTTTCCTAAAAGCTCTGAACTTCAAGGAAGTTATTTTTACTGAATAAGAAAATCCAAATTGTGTATCTCCTTGTTAGCTGTACCTACCTAATTATATAAGCCCAATACAGATCCTTTTTAGGATCAACCCACTTAAAATAACATATTTCTCATGTCTTGTAGTTCTTGTACGAAATAATAAAGACTGGAAGAGTTTACAAGATGTCATTCCTGCTCTAAAGTTCTAACATTCCTATTCTCCATGATAATAATAGAATATATTACAGAATTTACATGAACTTCACAGATTGGGGTTGCTTATTTTCTTCGTGTAATACAAAGGAGGCTTCAGAGGACAGAGAGATTGGTAAACATCACCAACAGAGATAAGATCAATCCAGAAACATTCCACCCAAGAAACATTCAATTACCTGTTTACAAACCTTTAGAAAATTCTCCCTGGTCATTGTTCATTACTTTTAGAGACTATGTTGATAGTCTGTTTTGAATTCTTTATTTCTAAAAAGTAAAGTGTTAACTGGAACAGAAGTTCAGTGATAGTTGGAGAACAAGTTTACTAGATAATTAAAGTAAGGATTAGGACTTTGGATAGAGTCTGACAGATTTTATTCTGTGAGAACTGTTCCAACAGCAACAAGTTTGAATTTAGTTTAAAACAGTGAGTCACTGACATTAAAAAATACTATTTTCTTGTCAGGGGTTCTTCTGGTTCTAAGTTGTTTTGAGTTAAAGATATGTTGATGCTATCTATGCACAGAAGGCAATGCTTGGTTTAATCTCTTCCTTTCTAAATAATGCACTCGGGAGGTATAAAAGTTTAGTTCCAGCTAAACATGTTACAATAGTCTAACTGAGTACCCCAACCCTCCAAATTCTTCGGCTGAAATACTGCCCCCAAGTGTGGGGGAATTAGTAGGACAGGGCCTTTGGAAGGTGATTGGGTCATGAGGATGGAGCCCTCATAAATGGGATTAGTGTCCTCTTAAGAGAGACCCCTGAGAGTTTCCTCACCCCTCCTTCTCTTCCTTCCGTTATATGAGGATTCCTCCTTCAGCTTATGGGTTGCTGGTTCTTAATAAATATAAAACCACTGTAAAGAGCTGAAATGATTCTTTTACTAAAAAAAAAAAAAAAAAAAAAAAAAATCTCTGATACGTTTCCAAGAACAATTTGCTTTTTTCCCCAACTTCTCTGACATTTTCCACTGGCAGTGGGACAATAACCACGTTTAGAAGCCACCACTACTATGAATTCCACAGAATTGATTTTGATTACTCATTATGCCCTGGCTTTACTTTAAGGATTGATTATAGTGAATTTCACATAAAAGAGTCACATCAAACAGCACTAATAGCACCAGCTGGCATGGGGCATAAGATATACCAACATTTTTATACATGTCCTCCCTGTCACTACAGTGCTGTTCACTGACAAAAGCCCCGCTGTTTTCAACCAACTGCAGGTCCAGCAAATTGCATTTAACTAGGGTGGTGGATCTGCAAAGCGGGCAAAATGTTTACCAGGGTGAGACCATCCAGGAAACCCATTTCCTTCATCCTCTAATCAGGATGAGTAGAGGGGCTGGGTGAACAGCTATGCATTAGGACTGATCCCAACACTGTCATCCCTATTATTGGCATGAAAGAAGGGGACTGTTTGGGTTTGGAGGGAGGGAGGGTAGAAAGCTTTCACTTGACTTTCCAACCCTGCCCCATTCATCCATAGCTTGTTGCCAAGATAAGTTACTTTACCATATGTGCTTTTTATTCTTTCTGTAGGTTAGATTATAACAAATAGTTCTGTTGACCTTATTGATCTAAGAGGATTTTATTAAATTTTGGTTCCCGTACCTCTGTCCAGTCTAAGACTGTGGTCTTTGGGAACAGGTATCTTAGTCAATGTTCTTTGTTTATGCCTCAGAATACAATACAGCATTTAGTATAGTGTGGGCACTCAATTAATGCTTGCTGATAGGAAAAAAAAAATTAGGCAAAGAAGGTTATACTTAACAGCATAATAAGTATTACATTAATAATATTATTATATTTAACATACTTATTGAGCATTTAAGCTTTCTTTTTTTTAAAGATTTATTTATGCATACAAGAACTGGGGTGCAGGCCAGACGTGTGGGGTGGTGAGAGGATTCACCAGAGACAGAGTGGGAAGCAGAACAGGAGGATCGACTGAAACACACTGCTGAGGGGAGCAGTGGGCGAGACAGGAGAGGTCTGCTGTGCCATGTGGGAAGCTACCTGGCTGGGTATCGAACTGGTGCTGCAGTGGGTCTGGATAGCTTCATAGTGCTGAGACTTAACCCACTGTACCACCAGGGAGGCCCTAGCACTTAAGCTTCAAGAGTGCTTGGCAATAGTCCCATGCAGTGGGTAGTGCCAGTATTCCCATTTCATCAATGAAGAAACTGAGGCTCAGTGGGATGTGGCCAGGCTCCAGTTGGGCTAATAAAGTTCTTTTGACTCTGAAGCCCCATCTCTCACTGCACTGAACTATCTCAGAACATCTCTTGTTCTGCTGTACAATGTACATGCGCCCACGATATTTCTTTCAGTACCTAGCCATAATGCGTCCGACCTATCCCATAACTATAAGGAACTTTATTCCCAAGTACTGCTTGATAATGATGCCCATTGTAAAATGCAAAGCTCTTCTTCGGAAATCAGAGAATGGCAGAAATAAAGTAACAGATTTCCTAGAATACTCAGAAAAAATGACTCGCTGACTAAGCCCTGAAAAAAGTCACAATAAAGAGCCATCCCATTGTTGCGCTCTCTCATTGTGAAATGCCTTTTCTTCCTGGAGGGGCTGAAATCAATCTCCTGTAACTTGTAGTTAAGTTGATCTTTGTTCCACCCCTGGAGAAACAGAACTGACAGGATCCTTCTCACAACCGCCTGGCTGGTATCTGGGGCCTGTTCTCTTCATGTTTGTTTTAGACACCAAAAGTTTTGGTATGAATATTACCATTTATTTTTAGTGCAGAAAATTTGTACATAATTTTAAAGCAATGCACCATCAACAGAGCAAATTACAGATGATCACAATGTAAACTTAAATAATGGAACCATAAAATATGAGAAGAAATAATTTTAAGGGCAGCATAGGCTTTTCTACATGTGACATTAAACCTGGATGCCAGTTCAAAAATAATTAATACTTTTGGCTATGCAAATTTTTAAAATATTTCAACATGCATAATTACCACAAAGAAAGTAAAAATACAAGTGAGTGCTAAATTTGCGAGGTTTATTTTCTTACACTATAAAGAATATCTACAAGAGTTAATCAAACCAACAAAAATAACGGGCAAAGAATATAAACAGGAAAAGATATAAAAAGACTTTTAGATCTATGTATGATATTCAATATCTCTCAAAATAAATGAAATGCAAATCAAAACTACAAGATGCTATTTTTTCACTGAGTAGATGAGCCAAAACCAAAAAGTTAGGTAAGACAATGTACTAGGCAAGGGTATGAGGAGAAATATATTCTCAACACATTACTGTGGAAAACTCTAGAAAGAAATCTGACCATATTATCTAAGTCATAAATCATCCCTGTTAGCTCAGGATAAATTCTGATTTTTGGAGTACTTTTACACATAGGCAAATGGGATATATTTTTTAAATCGTATTTATATTTGCACAGAAGAACTGGGATGTAGACCAGAGGTGTGCAGGGTAAGAGGATTCACCAGAGACAGGGTGGGGAGCAGAACAGGCAGATCTACTGAAATACACTGCTGAGGGGAGCAGCTGGCGAAGCAGGAGAGGTCTGCTGTGCCCTGTGGGTCAGCTCCCTGGCCGGGGATGAAACTCAGGCCATAGCGCTGATAGCACTGAGACTTAACCCCTAGGCCACCAGGGAGTCCTCAGCAAAGGGCATATTCTAAGACTGTTCATCAGTCTTTTTTACGAGAACAAATTATTGGACACTACTTAATGTCTATCAAAAAACTGTAGTTAAATAAATTATACCATAACCTACTATCATAGTTTATTATTATAACAAGCTCATCAATAGTAAAAAATTGTGGTATGTCTATGCAGTGTTATATGAGGCAGTTGTTAATAAAACATGAGGCTGTTTCTTAAGAGACTTGGAAAGACATTCATCTGAAGAGGTGTGACCCTGTACCTCTGAACCATGCAGAGTGCTGCAATCCAAAGTTATTTGAATAAAAAAAAGTAAATTTTGAGTGAAATAATGTGCAGAGCAGTGTGTCTGGGATGGTTTCACCGGCTTAAAAATTAAACTAGAATGCATACTAACATGTGTCTATAAATACAAAAATCTACACAAATTCGTAATAGTGTAGGAATGTTGGTCTGTTTTGGAAAAGGGCTCATGACTGGAAAACAAGTGTGGTCAGAAAATATTGCTTTTCCCATGAACTTCTTTTGTACCTGTTTAATATATATATATATGTGCAATATTTCAAAATGGATTAGAAATCAATATGCAGTAGGAAAGTCAAATGTATTATAAAGTCAAATACATTAATAGATACCCTTCAATAATTCCTAGTCACCCTGTGACCTCTAAACTCAAACTCAGAGAATATATTAAGTAAAACCCAAAATAAAGCATCACGGTCACTTCTGACCTTGCCTCAGGCCATCTTCATTTGGAATAAATCCACTTGGAGGTAAGCCAAGACATATGTAAGTATAGGGTTTCATATTTGATGCATGTGGTTCCCATCCAAGAAACACACATCAATCCTTTTGTTAAGTGTTGCTTGCCCAGTACAGTTACCCTTTCTTCACTATCATTAGAACCTCTCTCTTTTATTTGGAGTGGCCAAGTACCCAGCTAATAGAGAAGTCATACATCTCTCTGCAGAAGTACATTTCCTTTCAGAAAGTGGGATGGGATCAGATATAAGCCGAACATGTGCAGAAGAGCTTTACCAGAAAGATGTTTCCTTAGGTGGAAAGTGTCTCTTACTGTTGCCATTCCCTTTTCTTTTGACTTGGATTGTGGATATGATGGCTGGAGCTACCATAGCCATTTTGTGACCTTGCACTAGGAAGAAAGTGCTGAATTGGCGAAACTAAAGGAGAAAAGGAGCTTGAAACCTTGACATAGGTAATTTTGTGGAGTCATGTCTGAACCACTTAAGTCTGGACTTCATACGGGAAAATTACCCCTAGTTTTTCGAGCTACTGTTTCTAAGCAGGAAAACAAAATTTAAGTATGCAATCTATAAAAAAATTATTTAGTGTTCAACAAACATCTGAGCATCTACTTTAACAAGGCATTATATTAGCATTGGAGGACTGGGAAAATGACAAGAACATGGTGCTTGCCTGTATATTGATGAGGTGCTACTTAACTACAGAGAACAGGAATCCTATCACCCTCTTCTTCCCTCCCTCCAACCTTCCCTCCTTTCCTTCCTTTCTTTTTCAAAAATTAAAGGACCTGATTGGGGGGGGGGGGAGGCTCACCATGCTAGAACTGTATTTTACATACATTTCTTCAATCCTCACACCATTGAGGTTAGTTCCATTTTTTTGCAGATGGTGAAAATGAGTCTCAGAAAGTATAAATAATGGGCCCATGCTAATAAATAGCAAGGCCATGATTCAAATCCAGGTATGAATGATTATAAAGCCCATATTCTTACTACCAATTTATCTTTGTATTTACAACAGTTTTTGCTCCATATATTTTAATCACATTGCTCTCTGGCACATAAAGTTTCTAATTTACATGTCCTCATCATTGATTATAACATTTATCAACAAGAAACTACCTGCTCTCACATATAAAATTTTTTATTACATGTTATTTTCTTAATATTGTTATCCATTCATTACATTTTTATTGTCAAATCATTAAACACATGTTTGAGTGATAACTGTATATGATACATTCTAGTGTACCACAGTAAATAAGAAATAAAGTCTGTCTTCAAGGTAATTAGAGAAGATAGTCACCAATCAAAATGAAAATCAACTAGAGTATTTTCATTTATTGGATAATGACTACAAAACACTGCACATTGATTTTTAATCTATTTTAAGATATTTTATTTTTCTGTTTTCCCCCAGCTCTATTAAGGTATAAATGGCAAATAAATTTGATAAAATATTATATTTAAGTGATGATTTGACATACACATGCATTGTAAAAGGATTGCCCCCATCAAGCTAAATAACACAATTATCACCTCCATGCTGCTTTTTTCCCTTTTTTTAGTGAGAATATTAAGTTATACTCTCTTAGTAAAGTATTCCGTGATTTCATAGAAGAAAATAAATCTATGTATTTGCTACAATGCATACACTTTTGGACTTACTGCTGTTTTGTTTCCTTGATTTTTTCCCACTTTTTTCCCTGTGTAGGTAATGGTTTATATATCCATATACAGTTAGAAGACAGGCATCCTATTTTTAATTGTAAGAGTGCTCATTGTGGAGTTCTTTTCACAAGCACACACACAAAAACTTATTTATCTAATCAAAACAAATAAACCAAGATGTGTTAATGATGTTTTACAGGTTTCCAGCAATGTAGGGTCTCTTTCCTGCAACACTTACTGTACTTCATTATTCAGCCTTTATTAATTTATTTAGGTTCCCAAACGTAGTCATTACCTTGTGTCTTTTTTTTTTCTCTTTTAGGAACCTTTTTTGTCCTTTGTATTCTAGTTTGTTTCCATAGTTACAGGAATTATTAGCATCAGTTCTTGTGCTGGCCGTTGTATTTTTATTCACCTGACCTCAAAGTTCAAGTAAAGCTGAATAGATTCTCTGGGGATTCCTGCTTTGGGTGGGAAGCTGGGATAAATTGCTTCTGTAATTCCTTCCACTGGAATGTCCTTAATAACTGTATACAATGAGTATAAATTCTTTATACACGCACCAGCTAGCATGTTAGATGTATCACATGGCCTGCTTATAAAACTGTGGACTGAAAATGCTAACAACAACAAAAAGAAGCAACAGGAGGAACTAGTGATAGATTTGTTTAGAACACAAGTTCTAAGCTAGATCATCTCAGTTCAAACTTGGGACACATCACTGTGTGACACTGGGCAAATCACTCAGCAGCTCTGTGCTTCAGCCTTCTCATCTGTGAAATGAGACTAATAGATCAGAGTGCTGGCTATGCCTTTGTGTGATAAAACACATAAAGCCCTTATACATACTTTAATAAAGTCTTTTCTATAACTAAGCTTTTTATCAGGTTTTCTGGTGGTCTGGGCACAGTGGTATTATTATGAATATCCTAGTAACCGAAGTTTATCTTTCTGCATTTCCTAGTACTAACTAACCTATTTCATTTTTGATAAATTGTAAATGGCCCTGATGAGTGAAAAGAGAGATGCTCCTTGTCTGCCCCCACCCAAATCCTGCAGGAATCACCAGGGAAGAGGGTCCTAGCCCGTCAGTCATGGGCCCCTTTCTGGGACCTGGATTATATAACTGCAACTGAATTTCACTAGTTTGTTGATCTGCCCAAGAGCGAGACAACCCTTTCGATGTTCTAAGTGCTCTGCTGGAGAGAAAGGCAGCTATTCCCGTTTGTAAAACAGCCCACAGGAAAGAAAAGCAATTCTAGAACCACGAACTGGGACCCGAGACGATCCCGCCTCTGCATGATCACACACAGGCTCCCAAGGTAAGTGTGGCGCTCGGCTGCCCAAATTCCAGCAGATCACTGCCCATCACTAGCCCACAGCCAAGTGCTGGCAGCCTAGAGCCTGGAGTGACGGAAGCGCAGCAGCCTGCATCCTCAGCGCCGGGCAGTCCAAAGGCAGAAGGCGTTTCTTGAGTACGGTTGCAATGTACAGAGACACATGACACGGGCAATTAACACTGGCTATGTTTGTAGCTCCTCCTTATGCCACAAGCATCCCTTATACCTGGTGACATTAGAGTGTGAAGGGCAGGCAACACACACACAAACGAATGCACCTGGGCCATGCAAGATGGCTTTACATTTACTAGACTGTGTAAGATGGTCTTTTTCCTCATGAAGAATGATATGCAGAGGAGGGTTTTAAGGCATAGTGTGTGTTGGGAGGGGAAGTGGTAAGGTTGGCAACATTTTAGATATGTGACATTTAGGTATATTTGCTCCATTAGAGGTGATGAAAGAGACATAGTATGAGGCCTCTGAGCAGGCTCTATTCCCTAGCCTCTTATAACTCTGAAGAGGAGTTGGTGAATCTATTTCATTTTCTTCCACTGCAGAAGATATCTATGAATCCCCATGCCTGGGCTTGTGAATGTGATGGGGAAGGAAGAATGCTTACGATGTCCTCACTGTCGTCAGTTTTCTGTAAGAGGTAGAGAATTTTGTTCTACGTCTCAAGAAAGGACAGGCCCGAATGGTCCATTTCAGTGGCTTTCAGCATGAGAGAGAAGGAACTGATGGCGAGAGATGTCACCAGCAGTTGTGTCAACAGGGACCCTGCCTTTCCTTTGGTCTTTGGACCTAGACCTGTTTGCATCCCTCGGCAAGTCCAGCCGGACTATATAAGACACGTGATTTGGTAGGTCAGCCCCAGTTTAGATCCCAGCCCCATCCGCCCACCATCTTGCTTTCATTTCAGAGGAAAAGAGGGGCGATGTCCCCTTTCCAGTTGGGGCCTTTGTACAGTTTTCACAATAACCCAGATTATATTTTGATCCCCACGGAGCAACAATTCCTTATAACTATCTTTTTTCAAACTGATTTCTGAAGAGTTGCTCAGTCAAACACAGAACAGGCGTGTCAATAATGTAGTGAAATAAAGCTGGCCGTGTGTCCTTGCTCATCTGTCTTCCATTGTTTGCTTTGGTTATTTGTATCCCATATGTGAGAGAAACCATCCACTAATTGTCTTTTACCTTCTGGCTATGTCACTAGTATCATCACCTCCGGTTTCATCCAAGTTGTCATAAAAGGTGAGATTTCACCTTTGGTAATAGCTGAGCAGTATTCCGTTGAGTGAATATACCACAACTTCTTATCCAGTCAGCCAGCCCACTGATGTGACCCTGCGCTCTCTCTACTACACGAGGCTGTTCTTCCTACAATCACTAGGCCACTACATTTTATGTGCAACATTTCCAAGCATTCCAGCTCTCTTTTTCTGTTGTGAACTTCACCTCTTATAGCTTATGTCTATTTCAACACCTGACTATGTAGAAATTACTCTTGTGATACCTCTTCCTATGAATCCTATTTTTTCATCCCCACAAACACTGATCTTGGTGGAGTGATTGACACAAAGAGAGAAGAAAACATGATTTATGCCATAGACAGTGAATCAGTGTGGATGCTTTCCTTAACTCTCCCTACTCACGCCCTCCATCCATCGCTGCCTCCATTAAATGAACCCTGTCCAATAGGAGGGCATCTTTTTGCCTGACTTCAAGTGCTTCTTGAAAATTTGACCTTAGAACAATTTACCTTTCAATACTAAGATGGAAAATATAAATCCTGTGTGCAAGGTGTACCTCTGAAAATACTCTTCGCATGGAGCCCACTCATTTAAATGGGCCATTCTTATTTTCTTATGTAGTTTCCTTCTGGTGCGAATAGTTACCAGATTTAAATTTAAAATAGTTATTTAAATTTAGACAGAGAATGGGAAAGACAGGCAGAAGTGTGGAGTATTGATCCTGGAATCTTAAGGAAAAATCACTTTGGATCCTCGATCACCAGATTGTTTGCTCAATGGAACAAGGAGAGAATCACCATATGAGAAGGGTGGGCAGATTTGACAGCTACATGTCATTGCATCATGGCTGAAGCCAGCAGCCTATCCCCAAGAAAGGAAACTGTTCTGTCCCAGTGGGAGGTGAACAAGGTTTTGGGAAAAGAGAAAGGTCCAGGGACCCAGTCAAAAATTAGAAGCTCAGAATGTGGAGAATGAGATAAAAGAAGATCAGAATTTATGAAACTGAAGGGTGGTGTTCTCTTTTAGTTGCTTTGATTCCTGTGATCTGAGGAGTGGAGAAACAATTATTCTTCAGGGAAATGTACCTGAAAATTTTGTGTATTGGTACAAAAGTGAAGGACAGATTTAGGAGAAAATATATAAGGAATTTCTATTCCAGTAGATCACATGTGATGAAATGCCTTTGCTAAGAAAGCAAATGCCATTACAATTATGTAAATGCAGATGGACTATGCCTACACTTTTACATTTCTTTCTAATCATCAGTAAGTTTGGACTGAAGAAACCCTTAATTGGTTTGTCTTCTTTCCAGTCAAGAACATTTTCAACCTGAGGGGCTGACTTACAAACAATGGAAAAACATGCTTAAAACAAAATTAAGCCATCTCTTCTTTTCTTTGAAATGTAACTTCAGACACAGAGTTTTAATTTACATCAAGTTCTTTGAACATCTTACTAACAGAATTTAGCCCAACTTATAGAAACCTTCCAAAATAGGCTGTTCTCAGGGGCACAGTGGGCAACAATATAACAATACGTGTCTTACCTCTCTCCTATCTGTCCAGATGCTTGGGGATGCCTATCAGATACGAGGCTGGGGACACATGTCTTTTAATATAAAGTACCACAAAAGAGGTGGGTAAATGTCTTCTGGCATCCCAATGGCTGGAGTCAACTGAAATGAGAATGGTAGGGAGCACCCCAAACTGTGTATCTGCTACAGAGAGAAGAGAGGAGAGAACACATCTTATGTTGACACTCTGGGTCCAGAGCAGGAATGGAAGCTCTCTAATCTCAACTAGTGAACAACAACATTCATTCAAGGCTAGGGTGTCCTGAACGGCAAGAGAAGAATGGGGAAGAGTGGAAAAAAGATGTTGCCACAAGAGGCAGGCTGTCAACACCTTTCATTAAAAGTACCCACAAGTGTGCTGCTGCGGTAGTACCAACGTCACCCACAGAGCAGAGAGAGCAGTCACTGTTGTTACCCATCTACAGCCCCACAGAGGGGAGATGTACAAAATAACAACAACAATAATAATATCTTTAAAAATTAACAAAGCAAAAGGAACTGAGATCTAAAGGAGAGATGTGAATGAGCTTGGGTCAATATGGTAGAGAGCTTATTGTGAATGGGTCTTAAAAGAGTGACTGGCCTATCTGTCAGAATGGGGAGATACCCTGGAAGAAACCAGGAAACTGCAGAACTAACCCTCCAGAAGTGCTCCTCACGTTATCCACTTGCAGAAACAATTTCTGAAGCTTATTCCATGTGTCCTGGTTGGCTGAGGCTACAAGCAGGAGTAGGCACATCTGGTCCTTTAGAAGTCCTCAAGTCAACAGGGAAAGAACCATATCAACAAATAATTATGAGATAGTGTGATGAACGTGGGCAAATGATTACTGTCAACATCCATCGTGACACTGCTGTGGGCCAAACACAGTGTGACTTTATGTCTGGCTCATTTAACACTCCCAAACACTCTGTGCAGTAGCTACTGAGATCATTCAGGTGAGGACAGGGAAAGGACTGTAGTTTGCTCAAGAAAACACCTGCTCAAGGTCACTGATATAGGAAAGTAGTGGGGCTGGGTTTTAAAGCTGCAGGGTCCCCCCTCCCCATAATGTTTATGGAGGTAAATTTAGTTGATGTCATTGTATTTGCTTTAGGGGTCACAGGTTCAAACCTCTACAAATGTTTGTTTTCACATCATGCCCACCAGCAAACCCCCAATAATCCCCCCACCTTCTGGTCGCTTCAGTTTTGTAGTCAGATATCAGGGTCTGTTATTGGGTTGGTTTTGTCTGACCCTTTGTTTTGTTTCTTTATATTCCAAATATAAGTGAAACCATCCAGTACTTGGCTATCTCCCTCTGACTAATTTCACTTAGTATTAACCTCTCCATTTTCATCTATGTTGTCACAAATGGCAAGAGTTCACCTTTTTTTTTTTATAGCTGAGTAGTGTCCCATGAGATACATGTACATACATATACAAATATGTAGACATATATATGTATGCATATACATAGACATTTTTCTGATACAATTCACTCTTCTGTCCTTGGGTACTCTGGTTGTTTCCATAGCTTGGCTATTATAGATAGGGCTGCAATGAACACAACAGTGTACATTTTCCTTCAAATTAGTGGTTTTGTGTTCTTTGGGTAAATAACTAGGAATGGAATTGTTGGATCATATGGTAGACTTATTTTCAATCTTTTGAGAAGCCTTCATGTTGTCCCCATGTGGACTGGACCAGTCTACACTCCCACCAACAGTATGCAGGTTCTCTTTTCTCTACATTCTTTTTTTTTTTTCAAGATTTATTTATTTATGCATACAAGCTGGGGTACAGGCCAGAGGCGTGGGGCAGCGAGAGTGTTCACCAGAGACAGAGTGGGGAGCAGCACAGGCAGAGCGACGGAAACACACTGCTGAGGGGAGCAGCGGGTGAGGCAGGAGAAGTCTGCCATGCCATGTGGGAATCTCCCCAGCCGGCTGTTGAACTTGCATCACTGCTGCCGAGAGCTCCACAGCGCAGCACTTAACCGCTGTGCCATCAGGGAGTCCCACTTTCCTCTACATTCTTGCCAACACTTGTTTCTGGCCTTTTTGATGGGCCATTCTCACAGGTGTAAGGTGGTATTTCATTGTGGTTTTGATTTGCATTTCCCTGATGATAAGTGACGAGGAGCCTATTTTCATGTGTCTATTGGATCATAGCCATATTTTTTAACCACAATTTGTTGTGGGGAAGCAATTAATATTTTGGGGAAACACACTATCAGTGATTCTATTCAGCGGGAACATCTGTTTGTTCTAACTGCAAATCCTGTTTTCCTAGCAAGCCATACTCCAGGTAAAAGGATGAAGCTACCAACCAAACAGGAGGCCTCAGAAGACTCGATGAAAGTGTACAGAATTGTGCTGATTTGGAACCCACAGCAGGATGTGATCAGTTGTAAAAGAATATTCCAGGTGGTGGGGCTAACTGGAGCCAAGTTACAGAGGCATTTTCAAGCACACCTGGTGAAGGCACGGGCAGGCGGTCGGTGTGGCTGCAGAAGGGGGTCATCACTGGGCTTAGTCCTGCAGAATCCCACGGTTGTACCCCGATGGGCAGGGATGCCACACTCTCAGCCTGGGGGGATCCTCTAGTCTTTTAAGAAGGTAAATGACATCATGAGATTTTCATTTTTAGACAGTTCTCCCTGGCAGGCAGGTGAAATATGGAGTGGAAGGGAGGCAGTAATTGGATTCATAGTCATTTAGGCGGTGGAGCTGACAGGGCACAGTGGGTGAGAGAAAGGAGTGTGGGATGAACACAGGGCTTCTAGGTTGGGAGTTGGTGGCAGATTATGGAAACTGAAGAACAGCAGGTTTCTAGGGGAAAATGGTCCGGTCAGTCCGGGCATGCGGAGTATGAAAAGCCTTTGTCACATTGAGAGCTGCTTTCCATGAGGCAGCTCAGAGATAATTCTGGAACTCCAGGGAGAACTTTTGTCATCTGGCATTTGTCTAAAACTAAAAGAAATGACAAGAACAAGAAATGGCAGGTAAATTAGTCACTTTTAGTTTGTCTTCTGTGTATTTTGGGGGGGAGAAGGGGATTGTTTGTGCAGGCTTTTTTTCCTTCCCCTCTTCCTCCTGTAGTTGGAATTTACTGGGAAAAACAGGTTGCAGATTTTTCATCCAAGTGATACCAGTTCTGCCATGGGCTAACCGCATCCCGGGCTCCCAGCTCCAGAGAGGAGAACATGTGGCCTCCACGTGGTCGTGAAGCTCTGCTCTGGCCCCGGGCAGCCCAGTCAACATCAAAGCTCAGGGTGCTCATACTGTTCTGATGAAAACCACACTTTCTGCTTTTGATGTGGCCACCTCTATTGTTGGTAGGAACACTGGGGAATGTCACAAGGAGAAACTGGCAGTGAGTACAAGTCAGGATGCACTCAATTAAAGAGAAGGGAGGGGGAGGGAGAGAGGATGGAGGAAAGATGGAAGGAAGGTAGGAAAGAAGGAAGAGAAGGAGGGAGGGAGGGAGAGGGGAAGAGAGGAAGGAGGGAGGCCAAAGTCAGACTGTGTCCCAAGAAAGGCTCTAGCTGCAGAGCCACGCAGCAAGGGAAGCACAGTAACTCACCGAGGGTTCCCTGCTCAGGAGGAAAGAGCAGACCCCCTGAGGTTAAGAAACCTCCATTTTAGTCTCACAGCGCCATAAACTGCCGAAAGCGCAGTTACAGGATGTCCTGTCTCTTTTCGGGTGTAGTCTAATGACACATGGGGCGCAGCACCACAGGCCGTCTTAGAACCTTCTGGTTGTCTGACAAAGATACTCCACGCTACTCCCAGGAGAGGCTCTCCATGCTGGCCTGCCTTCTTCTGTCTCCTTGGGGGGAAGGACGCCTGATGTCTCGAGGGGTAAGGAGAGACAAGGAAAGTGTCAGATCCATGTCTGCACATGCTCAGAAGTGGGGAGGGGGCCAGGTGACTTCCTCCTTTGAAACTCCCAATATGCTATGAAATTAAGAAACAACAAAGCAGGATTTCCAAAACACTCATCTCCTTTCAAATGTTCGTATTCCATAAATTGCCTTTCTTACAGCCAAATAAAACTTTACTCGGAAATAATATCAGGAGTTGCAATTTGAGGTCTTTTATGATTATGAGGTCCAGGATTCAATGGTCCCCACCTGCTCTTCACCTCCTCAGCTGGGTCATTTCTACACCCCCAGGGTTCTGGCACATTGCTGTCCCATGTTAGGTAATAAAGAAGCACTCGCTAAATGGATAAATGTGTACATGGATGAATAAACAGGCAGCATGCCCTTGGGCTCTGCAGACTTCATTAAGAAAGTGTGGCCTATGACAATGTGGTTAGCTGACCAGTCCAGCCAGGTCCACCGATGGGGCAGCTCCTCAGAACTCAGCCTTAATATATTGACCGAAGGCCAGACAGGAGACTGCTACCTAGAATAAGATGCAATCTCAGTTGTAGCTGTCAGTGTCCGATCCCAATCATCTTCAACTTGGTTCATTTCAGATGTAGAATGAAGAAGGACAGATTTTTCCAGAAACCAATGACAGGTCCCTTGAAAACCAGGCCAGGTTTTATTCATAAATGTTTTTGAAAGGTTAGGAAAAAAACTGTTGATTATGCAAACCTTTCCCCCATGGATGAATAGAAGACTCAAAAGACTGACAAACAAACATGCCATATTTGGAAAAACCCCAAGATCATACACCATGGTCTTGATGTGACAAGTAGACCCAACTAAGCATAAAACTAAGTTTTATTATTCATCCAGGGTCTCCCTCTAGCTTTACCCAATGAAGACTTCTGATTGGTGGCTGGTAAGTTGAGAATAACTCTTGGGGGAAAAAATCAGCTGGTAAATGTTGTTTTCAGACCCCTCAAAATGGTAGGCTCCCCTTCCCAGGATTTGCCATGGATGAACCCAACTGGCTTGTGCAAATTTGTGCTTCAAATCCACAGCTCATGAAAGGAAGACAGCTTGAACTGACATCATGAACTTGCAAGGTTCATGGGCAGGATTAATGAGTTAATAAGCATGAACTACTTTGCAAGCCACAGGTGACTGCAGACATTATTAGGACCACATATTTCCTACCCAAGTGGTTCAGGCTTTGAACAGAAGGTACAATCTCAGGAGAAGTGTCTGTTTTTAACACAGAAACTAGATGCTACTCTCAGCTAATAGGCTGTGTGTAAAAACGCCCTTGGTTGTCTAGTCACTGGTGGCAGGGACAGATTGAGATAATATCAAGGCAACAGTATCCCCAAAGCCCTATTGAGAGTAACCAAAGTAATAAGCAACCCAATTAACAGTGGCACCTGCAGCAGCAGCAGAAGTTCTGTAGTGGGCCAGGTGTTTCTCTGAACTCTCTCCCTTTCTCAAGTCTCAAAAACATATTTAGTGGTTTTTGCAACTTCCAGTTCTGTTAAGTGTCAGGTCACTTGCCTCGACCACATTCAGGCTGAAATTTCTGTGCACCTAAACAAAACCTGATCAAGCCAAAAGTGTTGCATTTATGTGACACCCAGAGGGTGGTTTCCAGACTCCTGCGAGCAGGAAAAATACAAAGTTATTAAGTTCAGTTTAGGCTCAGATAGATCTTCTCCTGTTCCCAGGATCACTTCTTCCTGACTCTATATTTACCCTCCAACTACAAATACTGAGAGATGGTTAGGCAGTTAAAATGCACTGAGAGATCGCCTGTATTGTGCAACATTATACTCTGTTTTGCAATTTACAGTACCTAAAACTAAGCCAATAAAAGGCACGAATAAAGAGAAAAATTTCAATGCGTCTAGGAAGGGACAACCTTTAAATCCAGAGTCCTGACCTGATTTCATCAGGACTCTAGCATTTGGGCAAACTTCTCATTTGCAGGAGGAAAGGATTAATGTAGCAGGGCTGTGACTAGTTGATTTTAAAGTGAGAGAACAGAGTGGAGGTGGGGAAAATAGTTAGGAAGCTATCGTGGAATTTTAGAAGTAAAATGAATATTTTTTTATATATAATATATATTTTTATTGTTATTTATGTCTTTTACATTTTGTATTCCCCTTGGGTAGCCCACCACCAATTCACCCGTGATCCATCTCCATGGTCCCTTGTGTTCTTTTCTATTCCATTTTGTGCCCTTTTCCTTCCCTCCCTCCCCTCCCTCCGGCTCCCTCCTCCCCCCCTCCCCCCCACTGATTGTCTCTGTCCCACCCGGCCTCCCTATAGTCCTGTTATAAGTGAAACCAATGTAAAATGAATATTGGTGGGCATTCAAAGGCAGGCTGACTTCCTGTAGGTGTCAGGTTTGGTGTCAGGCGCTAAATCCCCACTGCAGTATTGTTCTCTATGAACACCCGGCATGCACATACATAACCGTGACATAAAGCAAATGCATTGACTGGGGCGTGAAGAGCACCGCCCAGAATTACAAACTGAGAGGAAATTGATGGAGACTGGGATTGTTATGAAAAACTTCACAAAAAGTAGGGGGTAAACAGCTCTCTTGGCACATGAGCCATGCATACGTTTGGCAGGGTCAGCACCTGCTAAATCGCTCCATCATTTATTCACTCAGGTGCTCCCTTATTCGGCCCTCCTTTACTCATCAGCCTGGGTGTCAGCTCCAGGTGGAGCCCTGGATATTAAGTAAACCCTGGTGGGGAGAGATAAGAAATGGCAGATGTCAGGCTATGAAGGTGTGATGGTGTCCCAACACCAGGGCGCTAACCCAGGAGTTCTGAATGGGCAAATGTCATGAACACAACTCCAATTAAGACCAAAATTATAATTTACAAATGGAGTATTAGAGAAGTCGATGACTGGCAGCTTAACTGGGAAGACATGGCTACAATCCAGACAGAGGATGGTCAAGACCAGACTAGGAGGAGAGCTGTAGGCACCGAGAGACGTGTGAGGATTTGCACCGTGTGTGGGCAGAATAAATAGATTCCTTTGCTATGGTTAGGGATAGAGCTCCAGCCTCACTTTCCTAGCTCAAGTCTGAGCATAGAGCTGTGTCTATTCTCCAGTTGAGGGGCACTTGGAGGGGGGACGTTTGAGCAGCAAAGTGAAGGATGATGAGAATGTCAAGTTTGAGAAATTTCTGGATCATTCATGCAGGAACATTCAGTAGGCACAGATGAAGGTGAAAACAGGCAGCGGCTAGAGACAGAAACCTGCAACCATGAAGTAGAAAAGAAGTAGATGTGGGTGCCTCCCTGGTGGTGCAACAGGCTAAGTTTCAGCCTGTGAAGCTATCTGCAGCCACTGCAGCATGAGTTCGATCCCCACCCAGGGAGCTTCCCACATGGTGCAGCAGACCTCTCCTGCCTTGCCCGCTGCTCCCCTCAGCAGTGTATTTCAGTAGATATGCTGGTTCTGCTCCCCACTCTGTCTCTGGTGAATCCTTTCACCACCCCACACATCTGGCCTACATCCCAGCTCTTGCATGCATAAATAAATAAATCTTTAAAAAAAAAAAAAGAAGTAGATGAAATGGGACCTTACCAAAGACTTTAGAGACCCACAGAGGAGAATGAAAAAAGGTCTGTAACAGAACCTGGAGGAAAACAAGGAAACAACACTATTATGAGGTCCACATGCCAAGAAGATAAGTAGCAAAAAGTGCTGAAAACACAGCCCATTATCAAAATTATCTGCCCATCTGCAGATGAATCTTTAATGTCTTTTTGTAAGCTGTGTCTTGTATTTCTCTGGGGCCATGGTATATATGATAGTTAAATCTGAAACTCCATGAACGTCACCGTTTCCTGGCCCCACTTTGGTGAGGCATCCAATGTGTTCAAGGGTCAGAAATGCATAGCAGACATGTGTCAGGTTATTTGAGCAGTGGTCAACAGGCAAACCTTTGTAAAGTATATTTGTTGGCATTGTGGAAGATAAAGAGGTTTGCTAAATTATAAGTTTAGTGATTTCCTGAACAGCATTTCCAGAAAAATCTGAATTGCAGAAATGCTGTGTTTCCAAGAAACAGTAATGGTTTCTTCAGCTCTGCTATCCCTCTGGTATATTCCCCCAGACAAATGATTGCAATTTTCTGGAAAAGATAAATCTACAAAACCAAACTAGTGCCACAGATGAACTCATTGGTCCCTTTCATAATAGTTTGGTTACTTTTTAAGATGGAAGAATAAAGCATCTTCCTTGCTAACCATCTCTTAATTTTTTTTTCTAAGTTATGACCTCTCGGGGCGGATGCTTCTTCCTCTGTATAAAAGTAGCATACACTATTCAAGGTCAATTTTTGCTTTATTGTATTTCATTTAAAATAAATACATGCAGAGAAGAAAATAGAAAAGAAAATACGCAACAACTCAGACCCAACTTGAGCTTGAGTAATTAAGCCAAATTCCTTCCCATCTTGTGTTATGCCCCGTGGAAATCATCTAATCCCTGGTTTCCCTTTGACTGAATCTAAAAGCTCTTTTCTCAAATTAGATCCATAGAGAGTAAGACTCCAAAAGGGGCCTGCTGACCTCCAGGCGATCAGGAATGTCTGCTGAATCAGTGATTCTTCACTTTAAAACTAGTAAGTGGTAGAGAGTGAAGAGATAATGTCTAAAGTTGATCATCAAGGAAATGTAGCATAAGCATATTATTAAAGCGAGGGTGGTAACCACCGAAAGTACTAAATATGGAAACTGTTAAAAGTGGTTTCCTCTGAGAAGTGAGCTGGGGGTCGAGGAGGGTGGGGACAGCTGAGACAAGAGGCCGCTTTTCATTATGAGGCCTTCCGTTCTTTGCAATTTTGTTTTTAACCAACCATATTTTTATTCGGATAACATGAAAAAAATGATTAAATGCTTTTACATGCCTGCTTACTTTGTCTTATGTTATACGGATTTTTGAATTTACATTTGCCAAGTCACAAAGAGATAGAGACTGACTTCTATTTTACAAATAAAAAGACTGAAATTCAGATGAGTGAGCAACCCAAGGTCGCAGAGCACAGAGATAAAGCAAGAATTTGACCTCTGACCCAGCCTATTTCATACATTTCCAAGCTGCACGTAACAGGGAGTGGGTACACTCTGATTCAAAAAATTTTAGAGTCTACTATGAGTCCTTCTGGGAAATGACTATATCAAAGCTCATGCCTTATACATGATAAGAGTCTGATTAAGAGAAGAAGGAAAGTACCACATGCTGGAGTATGGAATTGGAATTTCCAAAACACAAAGAGGGCTTCTAGGAAGGGAGGAACCATGACTTCTTGGATCAGCACACTGCTGATGTGATGACATAGTCGTGTGTGTGTGTGTGTGGGGTGTGTGTGTGTGTGTGTGTGTGTGTGTGTGTGTGTGTGTATGAGAGAGAGAGAGAGAGAGAGAGAGAGAGAAAGCTAGACCTGCTAGAACAAACTATCCAAGTATGGGTGGCCTAAGCAACAGAAATTTATTGTGTCCCAGTTTTGGAAACAAAAAGTCCAAAATCAAGGTGTCAGCCAGCAGGCTTGGTTCCCTTGAGAGATGTGAGGGGGAATCTCTTCTAGCTTTTCTCCATGGCTTGTAGATAATGGTCTTGCCCTTGTGTCCCTTATATGTCTCCTCCTTCTAGGTCTACTTCCTCTGCTGTAGGAAATTCAGTGACACTGGATTAGGGCTCACCCTACTCGATAAGGCCTCATCTCAACTAATTACATTGACAACAACTCAATTTTCCAAGTGAGGTCCCCTTCTGGTGGGGGTTGGGGAATAGGGGAGCAATTCAAACCATACCACCCAGAAATGACTAAGTCCTTGAAGCCTTCCCCCAAACCTTTGCATAGTTTTTTGAGGATTTTCTTTTCCTGCAAATACATTAAACAGTAAAATCAATTGGAAAACAAGATTTGTTGGTTAGGAATTCACCTTACATTTATCTATTTTTAAATCCTTTCACTATATAAAATGGAACATGTTAACCCTAATGTGATTTTTCCTCTAAATAAACAGATGTTCTGGGATGTTTGGAGATCAAATGAAATAATAATGATAATCTAAAGCCAAATAATATGTATCTATGTATATATGGATAGTGTTATGTCATAAACATAACAAAAGTTATGCAACAAAGTCACCACCCAATAATATGCAAAAGCACTGGCCCAACAAATGTACTGAAAGGTTCAACCCTCAAGTGGCAATGTCACTTTTTTTTAAAGATTTATTTATTTATTCATTTATTTATTTATTTACACATAGAAGAACTGGGGTGTCGGTCAAGGTGTAGGGGGTGAGAGGATTCACCAGAATCAGAATGGGGAGCAGAACAGGCAGAGTGATGAAATACACTGCTGAGGGGAGCAGCAGGCGAGACTGGAGAGGTCTGCTGCACCATGTGGGTTAGCTCCCTGACTGGGGATCGAACTCAGACCATAGAGGTGACAGTATTGGGACTTAACCCCTAGGCCATTAGGGAGACCCGGTGATGTCACATTTTAAGGGGTCTTTTCAATTTTAAGTATACAGCTGAATGAAGTGTGAGCACCTCAAACTGAGGAAACACATAAAAATTTAAAATCCAATTTACTTTTTCATTCGATCATGATATTTACCTTTTGCTTTTCACTCAGAAGAAAAAGCAACGATAACAGTTTTCCCCTTACTTTCTAGCCAACTCTTCTTGAATAGCAAGGATGAGTCTCTGCACAGGAAGTTTTAAAAGGGAATCATTTCCTCTTATTAGGTCTATCTAAGCAATAGTTCTTCTACAACATACACTTATATGTTAACCTAAAGACTTTTGCAAATGTGCCTATTTAGTTTGGTACAACTACCCTGCATTAATTTTGAATCTAAGTTCTGGCAGTAAAGAAATAGATGATAGCAAATACTTCTCATGAGAATATTTATATAAAGCTGAGAGTTTTCCAAATACAACAATTTGTCACTTTTAGTCTATCAGTTTTCACTAACTCACTCGTTCACTCACTTACTTTTTACTGAGTCATGGGTAAATCCCAACCTAAAAGTGGCTTGCTTCCTTAATTCATAATATTGGAAATGGAATAATATTTGGAAATGGAATACAGTATTAAAAATAAAAGCAATGTTACATCTGTAGACTTGGTGTTGTATATAATAAATGCATATCTAATCACAATGAAAACATGAGAACAAATACTTAAAAGGACATATGGATATATCAATACCCATAGTGAAAGCACAAAAGAAAATGAATTATACTTTCTCATGAAAAAAATTCTTCCTCCTTATCTTTAATCTTTTCTCAAACACTCCCTCCTCCTCCTACTTGCCCTGACGGAAGCCTGGCTTTCCCCTGAAAAATACCACTTCCTTTGTCTCTCTTTCCAATTCTGTAACTCTTTCCTCTCCTCCAACTGCTGCTGAACTTCAAGGGCAAGAAGAAAACTCGGCAAACTCCTTTTCCCCTCGTGGCCCTTCAAGATTCTCGGTCCCCTCCGCATCCATGAACAACGCTCCTTACTCTACCCAGAGGAACAGCAGGTCCTACCCCAGACGCCCTGCCCAGAGGGAGCGCTGGGAAGCCAGGCTGAGTGAGCACCTGGCCATCTGGCCTGATTTCCTGGACAAAGGAGACACCTGACCCAGGTCACACCGCTTAGATTCCCCTCCCTCTCAGGAGTTTAGGATTGGAATGTTCTTGGCATAGAATGCTGTGGAAAAGTCGTGTTAAAAATGGCATGGAAGAAGAAAAATTTACATTCATATTCCTTCCTTCCTTCCTTTGTTCATTCATCATTAATTCTCCAAATATTTTCTATTTGCCTGCTGCTAGCCAAGCACTATAGCAGCTCTGATATCGTACAGCGCTTCCAGGGGGCAAGGAGTAGAATAGAATAATTTAACTAATGTATAGCACTCACATGAAAAGTTCGAAAAGTAGGTTGAGAGTAGCAGGTTGTAGCAGGTTCCCATGGCAGAACAAAGACTTGGGGTTTTATCCTGCTGTTAAAATGAAAAGGTAGCTGGTTCTACAAAACACTGCTTCACTGATTTACATCAAGAAGTCCTCTGCTTCTCCATCATTTGTCTTTCACGACTCACACTTTCACTGTAAGCAAAATTGACTGAGACCGATTCCAACCCACCCTCTTGATTACTAGGATTGAAATCGCCATTATGGCATGGTTGTCCTACTCTCCTGCCAGGCCAAGAGAAAAGAGAAGAACATGGCTTCCCCGTGGTTCTCCCCCCATGGAGTACAAACACCTTGAGGGCTGGTGCTTGGTGAATATGCTTCTGTCCCTATAATCTACAATGCCAAGTTCACGAGCAATTCAGTCCATATGTGCAGACAGGGCCTGAATAAGATGCACCATGAGTTCAGAGATGCAGCTGGGAAGGAATGAGTTAAAAAAAATCACTCAGCATTTCTGAAAGACTACCTTGCTGGGTGTGGAGAGCAAGTCTGGGAAATGTGCCTCCTTTGGCCTAAAGAGGGGGTGGGAGGAATAAGAGGTGGAAGGAGAGCCAAATACTTTCAAAGAACAACATTATGTCCTAAGGACAGAGTGATTTAACGGTATGCAACACACCTGTGCTTGCCCAACGGCACAGTGATTAAGAAATACTGTTATCGCCTTCAAAAGGAAGTTTCTGAAGCATTAAAGATGATAACCTCCTGGTGGATTTTTCCACAGCAATTGCAGCAACCACTTCTAATCATGCAGCTGAACAGATAAGGCAAGTAGGGATCTAAGAGAGGGACAGAGGCTGCCCATGGAGAAATGCTGCTGCCAAAGGCAGAATCTATCAGGTTACAACCCCTCAAAGCATCCATGAACAACGCCTTAATCGCGTGAAGGACCAATCCCAGTTTAAAACCTTGTTTTCTTCCATGTCCTCGGTTCTGATACCTGGAATTAGGAAGATTTGGGTGGTCAGAGGCCACGAGCTGTGCAACTGCAAATCAGCCTAGTGAGCCTCAAACCTACCTTGTTGTGACTAGTCAGATACAGATGTTCTGAGGTGCTTAAAAAAAAGCATATTTACAAGTTTCTAGAACACGTTAACAATCAAAGATTTTATCTGAATTTTAATGCTGCTGCCAAAGAACAAAAAACTTATTGGAGTTTCTTTCATCTTCATGTATTTGTTATTTGAATCACATGAAAGAACTTTTCTAAGGATGAGTAGCTCATGGTGTTTTCTCAATAACTATCTACTTCAACTTATTTTTAATATGGGTCAGGGGTGATACAATTTTTTTTAAATGTGGTGAGAAGGAAAATAAACCTCCACCTGGTTTAGCGATGACAATGATAGAGGAAAGCCAGGAAGTAAAACTTTCTCCCCATGTGGCTCCAACCCCTTCATGAATCAAGCTGGAGGAAGGAGCAAACAGCTGGTGAAATAGGTATAAAGAAAATTACTTTCTCTACTGGTTAGCAAGAAACTGGAGAGATTTGGAGAGGTCCTTCAGACTATACAGTGTCCAGAAACCCATGAATAACTTAGGATGAAATGTCGAAATTCTTGAAAAAAGGACCTTTTTCTCTATAAACCTCTCTTATCACCGCTCCCTTCCCCATCAGCCTAACTTAATTAACATCAGTGAAATTTCTCAGACCTTCACACAGAAAGTTCAGAGGGTAAACCTTTCATTCATATTGACTAGTGATAGGGTTTTCTATCAAGCCTTGGATTATTTAAAGAAAGCTATATGAAGCTGAACTAAAACCCTAGAAATCTGACTGTGGAATTAAGACTATTGCAGGGGTTGAGGGCATGGGGGGCGAGAAGAGTGGCATCAAAGAGGGCAGGGGGCTCATTAGACTACAGTGGAGGATCTTGGGTACTCTGGTGGTGAATGTGCGTGATAACAGACATTTGAGGAGATACGAACCTGTACCTCTGAATCAAAAGGCTGTTGTAAACAACTGACTAAAAAAATACAATTTAGAAAAAAGAAAGCTATTTATACATGCAACTAGTAATTACTGAGCACCCGCTAAGTGCCAAGGAATTCTTTAGGCAGTGGGAATACAGTTCTTCCTGATGGAGGAGAGAGAGAGAAGAAGCCAATAAATAATATACAGTATATATAATGTATATGCATACATAGTATATGTAAAGTAATACATACATTAGAGCATATATAAGTGTGTGTGTGTGTGTATAAGTATATACATATGTTAGAGTATACAAAATAAATACTATGGTGCTTCTGGATTGGTGAACATGAGGATTTGTGGGAGAACAGCACACCTGGACAGGACACGGAAGCCCCATGCCTTCCCCCCATACCTTACCCTATGTGGCTTTTCCATTAGATTTGTATCCTTTGTAATAAATCAGTGATCTAGTGAGTGAAAGAGAAAGAAGGAAGAAAAAGAAAAAAATATGTACTATGCTGTGCTAAGAGGAAAGCAGGGTAGAATAAAGCAGGGCTGCTATTAATAGTCATGTTGTTAATTAGTTTTCCAGATACAGTATCAAGTTACTAAATCTTCAGTTTTCAGATGATAACTACTTCAGATTACATTGGCAACATTCATTCTTATTAATCAGTCAGTGTGATTATAGCTTAACTGTTGTGTTATTCTTTGCCCCTGTTTCTCAAGTGCTATTTCAAAGTCAAGCTCAGCTAAACTTGGGGGTCAGAAGTAAAGGTTTCAGAGGGAATCTCACCCCCAGCTACTGTTCTTGTCTTCTCCTGAGAAGAGCAACAACCACTGGCTTGGAATAACTTCTTGATTTACTTTTACCTTTACAAAACTCTTTTAAACGTTCCACTCTCGTATTGTCTCTCTTGAGTGACACGAGGTTTTATCACAGGCTGGCTGTAAGGCTGTAACTTTGAAAGTCATGTAATAAGGGTTGTCAGTTTTAGCAAATAAAAGTGTTAGACTGTCCAGTCAAATTTCACGTTCAAGGAACGTTTTGTAGCATAAGCATGTCCCATACAACATTTGAGATAAACTTAAGAAAATGTGTGTGTAGCAAGAAAATGTATTTTACTCAGGATCCTGATTCTGGGGGGCCAATAGTGAGTTCAGTGGTAGGGAGAGCAGAAAATAGAGACATGGCTTCCAAGTTAGCAGTGTTCATGGCTAGGCTAACAGCCCTGGGTGAGAGCAGGTGCAGAAGAGCTTTATGTAGCTAGCAGGGAGCTGCTCACCACCTATGTCACCAACATGGATATACCTGCATCACCCAGCCCCCCTGTACTCAACATTGAGAGGACATGAGGAGTTGATTTGATTACTTAGCAAACACAGATAGTGTGACCATTCAACAAAGGAAACAAAAAAGGTGCTAGAATTCAATTAACTATTCCCTTGCTCCTTATACTTCTGGCCACATTTTACTGAGGGTTTTTCTAAAACCTCCCATCAGAGGTGTATCGGTTTGCAAAGGCTGCTGTAACAAAAATGCCAGCACGACAGGATCTGATTATCCTGCAATTTAGGAGGCGGGAAGTTTGCAAATGAAGGAGCCAGCAGGGCTGGTTTCTCCCGGTACAGGGGGGAACAGGCATCCTCCCACCTCTGGGGTTTTGCTGGCCATCTCCGGAGTCTCTTGGCTCTGGAGATCAAGCAGCACCCCACTTCTGACTTTGTGTTCATGTGGTGTACTCTGTGATTGTACTTCTTTTTCCAAACTGCCCATTGAGTAAGGGTGAGAATCATTTTGGCTCACACTACTCCAGCACAATATTAAATAATTACATCTATGATGTAACTTCTAAAAGTCACATTCTGTGGAACTGGGGATTAGAACATTAAGACAGAAATTTGGAGATATACTGAACCTGTAATGGGCAAAATCTGTTCAGGTGTGAGAAAGCCTGGGGAGAGCCATGTCTGGGTAAGAAAACTGAGAAGAACTTCTGAGGTTGGAGTTTCCCTGGGCCTGGGACCCATCCTCCAGAGCCTGCCTATGCCATCCTGGTGGGAATATTTAGGTAGCACTCTTCTGCATGGCAAGCTTGCTGTTCTTACACTGTGGAGAAGCAGGAAGTGGCAAGTATGAATGAGTTTATTTGTGCCCGGTTCAGGTCCCGGCTCTGCAAAAGCATTTCTTACTGTCCCCAGCTTATCCTCTGTCCTGTGTGCAGGGTTTACTATCAGGAATACTCGTAAGGCAAAGCCGTCAGATTCTGCTATGTGAATGGCCTATGTATGTTCTGTCTTTATTGCTGTCTCAGGAAAACTCTCCATTCTCCCCAAGTTTAATTTGTGCACATTTTACATAATGTGCTTACAACTATATAAATATGACTACATCTTTAAAGAAATGAAGTAGCCAAGAATGAGTTTTTAAAATCATTGCCTGACTTTCCTTCCTTAAAAAGTATCTTCTTTCAGATGTGGTACATACATACAATGGAATACTATTCAGCATTCAAAAAAGACAAACACATGCAATTTGCAGCAACATGGATGGAACTAGAAGGGATCATGATCAGTGAAATAAGCCAGAAAGAAAGAGAAAACTATCGAATGGTTTCACTTATAACAGGAATATAGGGGAGCCAAATAAGAATGCGACATTCAGCAGGGGAGGAGGGGAGGGTAAGGGCTCAAGAGGGGGGAAGAGGGGAGCACAAGAGACTATGGTGATGGCTTCACGGGTGAACAGGTGATGGGTAACCTATGGGGAACACACTTTAATGTAAAAGATGAATAACAAAAGTAAATTAAAAAAATAGGAACAAAAAAAAGTATCTTCTTTCATATCATTTTTCCAGGCCTTATGGTCATTTTCACAGACTACACAAATGGAGCATTTGAAATAGCTATAAAGTTATATCTATTCTTTTCCCTTGACAAATAGATTGATAAGCAGACCTCGCCAACAACACAGTCCCTGTCATTTCATAATAACTGAGGCAAAGCCAAATTTAGAGAGCACTCTTTTTGCAAAATGAGAAATAATTCTGTGACATGGGCTATAATTTAAAATAAGATGCACCCAGATAAAAATGTTAGTGTTCAAAATATTTGAAAACCAGCAAATGCAGTTCAAAATTCTGTTTTGCATGTTTTAAAAGCAAGGACTGGAACAACACATCTTAGTCCTAGGCCCTCTTTTAACCAGGGATTGATATAGGAAGGGTCTATACCCTGCAGACCTCCTTAAGTAACTACTGACCCAACGCCACAGACATTATTTTACAGTCAGTAAATCTCACCAACCAAAGCTTGCTTCTTACTTTTGCCCACATTCTGCTCTATAAGGACTGTGGCAATGGCCGATAGACAGGTGCCAATGGGTCAGTGCTGTGCAGTTCACTTAAGTTTTTGATGGATAAGACCTGATACCTTCCTTTAGGATCATATAGTCCAGTAGAGAGAAACAGCTATCACAGCAATAAGCAGCAGACTTTGAACTCTTGGTGCCAGGTAGTGCACGAGTTCCCATTAACCCTTTTCCCGCTTCCATCAGGCCTATAAAGAAAGCACTGTTCTTACCCCTATGTTATCAGGGAGCAAACTGAGTTCTCGGCAGGTGAGGCTATGGCCCAAGGTCACCAAGCTAGTTTGTCCACTTTGCTCCAAGCTTTTGACGATCACTCTGGGACTCAACAGCTTCCTTGTTGCTGTAACAGGAATAGTATTATCCAAAGAGAGGAGCACTGTTAGTGGTCCAGCGGCCTTCCCAAGCACCAACGCAGGGCAATCAACCACAAGCCCCAGAGAGGCTGGGCAAAGCAGAAAAGCCACCTCTCCTAGATGACAAGTAGCTCCCGTGCCCACCTTAGTGCCCTCCAGAGCACAAAGGCCCACACAAAGGACTGTTCTGCACTCTGTCCCACGACTTTACAGTGAGTGACCAGATACCGTTAGCCAGTGGTTCTCTGTCCTGATTGTACATCAGACTCACTTGGGGAGTTTTACAAGCTCCCTAATAATACCCAAGACAAACCCTGACTAATTAAAATTAGCATCTCTTGGGAAGGCATCTAGTCATGAGGGTATTTTTAGGCTCCCAGGTATTGCCAATGCTTGGCCAAATTTGGGTGTGCACCAGCTTGGGCTACTTTGCCCTCCAGAAGACACTTGGCAATGTCTGGCAACATTTTTGGTTATCACAGCTAGGGAGAGAGCATGCTACCTGTGTCTAGTGCGTAGCGGCCAGAATGCTGCTAAACATCCCATAGCACAAAAGACAGAACCCCACAAGGAAGAATTATCTGGCCTGCATGTCACTAGCACTGAGGTTGAGAAATACAATACTCCCTTTTGATTCTATTTATACAGCTTGTACATAACCTACCAAGAGGACTGTGTAATCAATAACTGGTCTGTAAAAATCTGCTAACCACACATTCAAAGAAATTAAAAATCAGGTATGGCTGGTCAAAATTTTCCCTTGCAAGCCTTCCTGAGGACATTAACCTCCACCTTGACTGCATCTGAGCCAGCCTTTATAAAAGAGATGGGAAAGAAATGTGACTGGGCCTGCGTGCAATCCATCCTCCACTGATATTTCCTCTGAGCATTTTTAAATTAGAAGATGTGGTTCTGATGAAGCCGGTGTTAGCACATCATGTCTCCTCTGCAGTCAACTCACCATGCAGGGGGCGGCTTACTGTGAATACCTGCAGTTCTCTGCCAGAGGTTTCCTTTTGGCAGGGAAGTTCTCCTGACCCTCACAGAGATGCCAGCCAGAAGTGCCAGAGAAACAAATGCCCCCAGAAGTAGCCCTTATGAAATGATGGGTGGAGACTCGGTGAGGACATTATCCAAGCTTCCTCACTCCTCCCTTGGGACCCACCAAGCTCCCAAGGGACTGAGAAGCTCACTGGGAGCTATTGAGGGTCCATGACCCTTCACTACTCTGCTGGTGTTCCCTGGGAATAAACTTCTGACACTGAGCCCCTCATCTCAGGCCGTGTCTCTGGAGGAACACAAATCTCAAAAGAGATGAAAAGTACAAATGTACATAACATATTTGAAAATGAGGTAAACAAAAAAAGCAGGAGACATTTGAGACAACATTGGTGCAAAAATATCTGCAAAAAAGTTATTCATATGTTCAGGGAGATCAACTGAAATACTGCATCCACAAAAGCACAAGAGTATGCTATTTCAAAAAAGGGAAGTGTGAGAACAAGAAAATGTTCTGGGAACGTGGAGAGGTGTCAGAAATTAAAAAAAAAAATCAATATAAGAGTTGTGGATAAAAATCTAGTAAATCTCCATGGAAAAGAACACACATATTTAAAAGGATAATGGGAGAAAAAGGAGGACAACAGGATGCCACACAAGCATATCAATATAGAGGGTCCAACACCCAACTAAAAGGATCTCCACACAAAGAGAGCAAAGAAGAAAAAGGCAAGGAATTGTCACAGAACTAATATAAGGAAATATATTTGAAAAGTGACGTGTTAAGAGCCTTCCAGCCACGGATCCTGAACCTACTTTGTAAACAGCAATCTTAATGTCTCATTTTGTTCAAGACACCTCTGGGTGCAAAGAAACACCTATCAATTCAGTTTATTAAGTAACTAAATCTCAACAATGAGGCACATTTTATTGTCTTAAAAACTCAGCACTTATTTGGCACTAAACAACTTCTCAAACCTGGAATCATCTTGGATGCTGCCACATTTCCTGTTCCACACAATTTTCATGTGGTATTTGTTTTCTTCCCTCCATTTCTGATTTAATCAGAACCTCTGCGGAAAACCCAGCTTTGCAAAGATACTGACATCACTGAAGGAATGTAGCAATCGAATGTCGAAACCCCAGTTAATGGTTTGCCTGGTGTCCAACAGATATTGCTATGTTTTCCTTGAAATTTAAAAATATTCCATGGCAGTCTTCTGGGTTCTCTGGGGCACACTAGGGCACCTTGGCACACAGTTTGGAAAACTCAATTTTGAGCATATTAATGCATCAAATACTTAGAAAATTGATTAACAAAGCCACAGGAAATCATTATGCACAATGGAGAACATTAGTTTTCAAAAAGAAGTTATTAAAAGTTTCTAGAAAGTAGAAAGAAGTAACTGAATAGAAATAGAATGAGCATAACATTTCCCATGGCAATTCTGAAAACTGCTATGGGAAAATCCGTGGCCATAGCCCATCATACCTAAAGTCTAAATGTGGTTTAAGAGAATGATTAAAGACATTTTCATACATTCACCTCCCAAATGTTCTTTCTCAGGGGGCTACTGAGGAATGTGCTCCAGCAAAACAAGGGAGTAAACCAAAAGTAAAGAATAGTGGATTCCAGAAAACACACACAGGAGGAAGCTGAGGATTTCAAGGAAGATAGATGACAAGCAGTGAGTCAGAAAGAAGCAGTCCAGAGTGGCAGGGCTCCAGGAGAAAAGCAACCAAAATGGTGGATGATTAATGTGTGTGAGCATTTCAAAAATTATTGCTATAAGTTTGATAAACTTTATGTTGCATTGAAAGAAAAGTTTTGAAATAGGTTTAAGAAAAAAACTTAGCAAGTGGGGGGGGGGAATGCTGTTAGAAACTGCAGGAAGCATGATGATAGAATATTAGTCGGACAGAAAGTGGAACAATACTGACATCATCACAATTTTATGCACATAGACTGATTTAGTCAATAATAGTTAAAATTAATATATCAAAAATATACCAGTATAGGTGTGTTGTTCAAAATATTAGAATACATATTGTAACATATAATTATATATGATTCGTAATACATATTTTAATTCTAAATAATATGCCTATACTGCTATCAGAATATATTTTTAATGTGAAAAGAAACATTGTCATATAAGAATATACATTTCAATATTCTTGGGAAATAGAGAAGCTATGGGAAAGGATAAGCCAAGGGAGGCTATAAGCATATATTACTTTGAACTAAACAAATTCCAAGAATGAAGTGAAGAAATGAAGACAATATATGGATATGGCAAGCAAAAAAGAAAAATCATTAACCTTGATTTTCACTGCAGATGAAAGGATGTTTCAGATGAAAGTATTTGAAATTCAGGGCCCCTAGAAGCCAAGTAATTACCTATATTTTCAGTTTCACTTTGCTTATGTAACACTTCTGCACAAGTCACCTCTCCGGTGAAGCATTCCTTTCCACTTTCAATGTGCTGACAACCTTCAGAGAGTCCATAAACTCTGTTAAAGCATTTACTCCTATATCATTTTTTGTGTGATTAAAATTTATTTGTAACTAATAGAAATGTAATTTATTACTCTACTCTTGTCACCCCTCTGGACTGAACTATTTTAGAACAGAAATTTTACCTCATTCCTCTATAGCTTTTTACTTTGATGTACCAACAAGGTCCCACCTTACAAACATTAAAAGAAAAATTATATTAAGAACTAGTGGCTTAGCTATTATACACCAGGTATTAATTCAAACTTTTTCCTATTTGATCATCTCTGATTTGGGGAAGGTGCCCTAAAATTACTAGAGTTCAGATGGAAGCCGAGTTCTTACAATGTACTTAGAACTGTCTCTACCATTCATAGAGACCCTCTCATTCTTAGACTTCTTTAGATTGAATGATTGGCTTAAGTATTTTCTTAAACTAAGCTGACATTATAAATTCAGAATGAGATATTTACTAGAACCAACTTGCAATTCAAATTCTTAGGGGACATGTTTTTTCTTCCTCTTACTAATACCAAATTTTAGACATATGACTGCCTTTATTGTCCCTTTCTCTGTAACGGTATCACTTTTCATTTATGCTTGCATTGAAGGGGTAACCCCAAGGTGCCCAGCCTTTAAGCAGGGATGCTTTAAGACTCCCCATATTAGCTTTTTTCTTCTTTAAGGGTAGACAAACCATGATACATCTCCCCTTGGAGACCCTCGTGGTGTCCATGAAACATATTACTAAATAATAGAGTAAGAGACTATAGTGTTGGCTTTATAACAGTTAATAGTTTCCATTTTCAATAAAAGAACTGCTAGAGCTTCATTTGACAAATAAGACCACCACATTCCTATGATTATTAGAAAAAATTCAAAAATCTTTGAATTTTGCTGTGCCGGTTACATTTTTACTTGTTGGCATTTCCTTTACAAAACATTTTTCTGCATGTTCCTGCATAATCAGCATTTAAAGACATCGTTCACATTTGCCCACCAAAAACCACAGCAGCCTACACCATGGTCTAGTTGGTGAAAACATCTTATGTTGCTAAGAATCATCAGTGAACCACACCCTTGTGGGATCATAATTCCCTCCTACAAGGCAAACCAGCTCTCCAAGGCCATCAGTTACACCATTCAGTTCCCCCATCATGGCAAATTCCCAGCCGTGCCTCATTCCCCCAAACAACTATACACACATGGTCAAGCTCTCTATTTAACCGACTCCCTGTAAGTAACACTTAGCTGAGCGTGAGATGTGACATGTTACGTACTTAGGAATTACTGAGCACTTACAATGTTCTAGGCAATGAGCTAAGCACATTACATCACTACTTTGCACCTTTCTTTTTTTTTTTTTTAATATATATTTTTATTGTTATTTATGTCTTTTACATTTTGCATTCCCCTTGGGTAGCCCACCACCAATTCACCCGTGATCCATCTCCATGGTCCCTTGTGTTCTTTTCTATTCCATTTTGTGCCCTTTCCCTTCCCTCCCTCCGGCTCCTTCCTCCCCCCCTCCCCCCCCACTGATTGTCTC